>JAWZYT010005655.1:0-39607 GCA_034508575.1 Petrolisthes manimaculis
CATCACAAAGCAAATTTTGCACACTAATTTTTATTCATGCAAAAAAAAAAACTTTGGCAAACTAATTCTGCATGTAATAAAAATTCTGCACTATGCAAAATAATTCTACTCTATTCAACAATAATTCTGAATATTGCACAAATAATTCTACATGTGATATACAATAATTCTACAACATGCAAATAATTCTTCACCTTACCAAACAATTCATCACCTTGCACTAATCATTCTACTCATCCATTCAGTAATAATTCTACATCAAGCTTTACATTTCAATCATCATCATCATCAACATCATCATCAATGGAATAATGCATCAAGTGTTAGGATTATAATTTTTTTTTTTTTTTTTTTGGAAGGCCGAGCTGAATTGAAAGTAGTCGTAGATAAATCAGGAGTAACTGAATCATCCAAACTATTAGAAGAAACAGACCCCCCATTATTTTTCTTGATCTGGCCCTGTTTCCCTGACACACTTTGGACGAATCAAGGAAGTCCAAGATACCTAAAATATACTGTACTGTCCCCTTAAAGTCATTACGAGAATATTTCCCCTTTAACCTTCCCCACTACTTTAGGAAATTTCTCTGAATGTTTGTTAGGTTAGGTTAGGTTAGGTTAGGTTAGGTTAGGTTAGGTTAGGTTAGGTTAGGTTAGGTTAGGTTAGGTTAGGTTAGGTTAGGTTAGGTTAGGTTAGGTTAGGTTAGGTTAGGTTAGGTTAGGTTAGGTTAGGTTAGGTTAGGTTAGGTTAGGTTAGGTTAGTTAGGTTAGGTTAGGTTAGGTTAGGTTAGGTTAGGTTAGGTTAGGTTAGGTTAGGTTAGGTTAGGTTAGGTTAGGTTAGGTTAGGTTAGGTTAGGTTAGGTTAGGTTAGGTTAGGTTAGGTTAGGTTAGGTTAGGTTAGGTTAGGTTAGGTTAGGTTAGGTTAGGTTAGGTTAGGTTAGGTTAGGTTAGGTTAGGTTAGGTTAGGTTAGGTTAGGTTAGGTTAGGTTAGGTTAGGTTAGGTTAGGTTAGGTTAGGTTAGGTTAGGTTAGGTTAGGTTAGGTTAGGTTAAGTTAAGTTAAGTTAAGTTAAGTTAAGTTAAGTTAAGTTAAGTTAAGTTAAGTTAGGTTAGGTTAGGTTAGGTTAGGTTAGGTTAGGTTAGATTAGGTTTGGTGATGATATTTGTTTGGTGATGATATTTGGTATGGTCTAGGATTAAAGTTCGAACAGTGTCCATAATCCGGGACACAAGAACTGATATTGACCACCAGACCATTAATTAATAGACTTTCAAAATCAGGGGCAAGAATAATGTCTGGTGAAAATTTAGAAAACTCGCTTTCCACTCTCCCCTCTTTCTCTCCCTTATGTAAACAAACTCCAGAGGTCAGGTGAGGTCAAGGATTGTTTCCAGGTCCCTTTGGAAAGCCATAACATTGTCCCATACACGTGTAAATAGAAGTGAGCCTCGTGTCTGTTCTTGGAATGTAGTAAAAGTGGATGGTAAGTGGTGATGGTGGGCTTCTTTCACTGTTTGTCTCTCTATCTCTCGCTTTCTCTCTCTCTCTCTCTCTCTCTCTCTCTCTCTCTCTCTCTATCTATCTCTATCTTTCTCTCTCTCTCTCTCTCTCTCTCTCTCTCTCTCTCTCTCTCTCTCTCTCTCTCTCTCTCTCTCTCTCTCTCTCTCTCTCTCTCTCTCTCTCTCTTTCTTTCTTACTATGGTTCCCCTCTGAGTCGTTGTCAGTATCTTTCCCCTCGCTGCTCTGTTTCTTCCCCGCTGCTCTTACGCTCTTTACTCGTTTTTTTCATGCTCACCCTCCGTGCTCAGGTGGAATATATATATATATATATATATATATATATATATATATATATATATATATATATATATATATATATATATATATATATATATATATATATATATATATATATATATAGAGAGAGAGAGAGAGAGAGAGAGAGAGAGAGAGAGAGAGAGACAGAGATACAGACAGACAGACTGAGTGAGAGAGAGGGGATGGAAAGAGAAAAAGAGATACAAAAGACAGACAGAGAAATATCTAAGACATGAAACCGACGATAGAATTCACACGAGGATGAATATAGAGATTATTACGGAAGGAGGGGGGGGGCGCTAACCCCTCCTCCCATCAGGTAAAGTGGAGGTTGTAGGTAGAAAGGAAGGCGAGATAACGAAGAAACGAAAGAACAGGCAGGATTCAGTACGGAAGGAAGGAAGGAAGGAAGGAAGGAAGGAAGGAAGGAAGGAAGGAAGGGAGATAAAAAGTAGGGTTCAGAAAGGATGGAAGGAAGGAAGGAAGGAAGGAAGGAAGGAAGGAAGGAAGGAAGGAAGGAAGGAAGGAAGGAAGGAAGGAAGGAAGGAAGGAAGGAAGGAAGGAAGGGAGATAAAAAGTAGGGTTCAGAAAGGAAGGAAGGAAGGAAGGAAGGAAGGAAGGAAGGAAGGAAGGAAGGAAGGATGGAAGGAAGGAAGGAAGGATGGAAGGAAGGAAGGAAGGAAGGAAGGGAAAGAAAAAGGAGGATTCAGTAAGGAAGGAAGGAAGGAAGGAAGGAAGGAAGGAAGGAAGGAAGGAAGGAAGGAAGGAGGAAGGAAGGAAGGAAGGAAGGAAGGCAGGGGGAATGCTAGAATTTAAAGATAATGGAGAAAAACAGAACTATAGGGTTTAAAAGGATATATGTGATAAATGGGGAGCTACTGATTCCTCCACAGTATGCTAGGAAACAGGACCAGAAAAACATAAAATGATAGTGTTTTGTTGCTTGGAATAGCTTGGAGGATTCAGTTGCTCCAGATTTATTTACCAACACAAAACTTTCCCCCTTGATTAAAGAAAGAAACGCGAGGAATTGAAAACACACAGAAAAATTTATGACCCTGATTTTTTCCTGACTATACCACGCAACCTACACACACACACACACACACACACACATACACACACACACACACACACACACACACACACACACACACACACACACACACACACACACACACAAACACACACACACGAGGAAGGGAGGGAGGGAGGGAGGTAGGGTTAAGTGAAGAGAGAGAAGAGAGCATGCGTCACCCCCATTGGTAAACAGATAAGTAGAGTGTAAGATGTGAAACCAAGTAACAGTGACAGAAGAACCACCCACCAAGCCAGTCCAGTTGACACTCAGCCACCAAGGAAACCATTAGACAGTCAGACAGCAAGGAAGCCAGTTAGACAGTCAGCCAGCAAGGAAGCCAGTTAGACAGTCAGTCAGCAAGGAAGCCAGTCAGACAGTCAGCAAGGAAGTCAGTTAGACAATCAGACAGCCAGCAAGGAAGTCAGTTTGACAGTCAGCCAGCCAGCAAGGAAACAAGTTAGACAGCCAGACAGTCAGCAAGGAAGTCAGTTAGACAGTCAGCCAGCCAGCAAGGAAGCCAGTTAGACAGTCAGCCAGCAAGGAAGCCATTAGACAGTCAGACAGTCAGCAAGGAAGTCAGTTAGACAGTCAGCCAGCAAGGAAGCCAGTTAGACAGCCAGCCAGCAAGGAAACCAATTTGACAGTCAGCCAGCCAGCAAGGAAGCCAGTTAGACAGTCAGACAGCCACCAAGGAAGCCAATTAGACAGTCAGTCAGCCAGCCAGCAAGGAAGCCAATTAGACAGTCAGTCAGCCAGCAAGGAAGTCAGTCAGTAAGTTAAACAGCAAGGAAGCCAGTTAGACAGCCAACCAGCCAATCAGTTAGACAGCCAGCCAGCCATTCAGTTAGACAGTCAATCCTTCAGCCATTCAGCCATCAGTCTTCTTCACCTTCCTTCACTCTAACATTTCCCTCTCGCTTGGTAAGTATTTTTAGATTTATTTACATATTTTTTTTGCAATCTTTTATACAATTTTGTTCTCCCCTATTTTTTTACCATCTGTTAATTAAGAACCTGAATAAGTTAGCTAGCCTACATAAATATATACCTTGTGTTGTAAGATATGTAATAAGATTTTTTTTTCAATATTCCAAAGTGAGGGAGAATCAATACAGAAATGTTGTTGTTGTTTTTGTTGTTGTTTTGTTGACATTAATTGCAACTGGTATTTATCTGTCATTGAACACCTCGACAGACAGTTACCTACCATTCTATTTCGTCCTGTGAAACATCGATATATAGGTTTACATAATTAAATAAAAATAATAGAGAGGATATTGAGCAGCAGGTGAGGTTAAGTTAGGTTTAGTTAGGTTAGGTTTGGTGAGGTGAGATGAGATTTGGTTAGGTTAGGTTTGGTTAGGTTAGGTTTGGTTAGGTGAGATGAGATTTGGTTAGGTTAGGGTTGGTGAGGTTATGTTTGCTTTGGTTAGGTTAGGTTAGGTTAGGTTAGGTTTGGTTAGGTGAGATGTGATTTGGTTAGGTTAGGGTTGGTTAGGTTTGGTTATGTGTTGTTAGGTTAGGTTTGGATTGGTTAGGTGAGGTTAGGTGAGGTTTGGTAAGGTAAGATGAGGTGAGGTTTGGTTAGGTGATGTTAGGTGAAGTTAGGTTAGGTCAGCAGAAGTTAGAGAAGACACAATTACACGTTTATATTCACAGAAACAACATTACTAATCCAACCACTGATTAACTAAAAAAGAGTACAGCCACAATCAAACAACCACCCACACTTTCATTCCATCATGGTAAAATTTAATACAAAAGTGAAAAATCGATCTTTAAGATAACAAATACATTAATTAATCACTCATACAAACAAACACCATTTAACAAAAAGATACAGAGAATGAAAAAGATGCATTAAAAAAAATATATATTGAAACCTCAGTCAAAGAAAGAAAAAATCTCGTTCGTAAAGAAAAAAGAATAGAGTGTGAGAGTTAGCTGTGAGGAACTGGGTGATAGTCGAAATAGAAAAATAAAAGAGCAATGAATAATAAGAGAAGTGAAGATTCGGTAATAATTCATTCTTGGACGAGGGAGGTGGTGAGTGAATGTGAAGAAAGTCAAGAGAGAAGAGAGAGAGAAATAAACCAACCAGCCAGACACACACACACACCCACCCACACACACACACAGTCAGTCAGTCACACAACCACACACACACACACACACACAGACACACACACAGCCAGTCACACAACCACACACACAGCCAGTCAGTCAGTCAGCCACACACACACACACACACACACACACACACACACACACACACACACACACACACACACACACGCACACACACAGCCAGCCAGGAGAAGGAGGAGGAACAGGGAGGAAATCGTGGTTGCTTGTTTGCTTGGTTTTAAAATGTATAATATCCTTGTGTGTGTCAGAAGTAGAATATTTACCACAGCCTTAGACCAACAGAAAGTGTGAATATATTATAATGTATACCGTAACAGTGGTGTCTGAAAGTTTAGGAAATTCACCATTACACTACGCCAAAAACAAATGTATTATGATTTTATAGTATAAGACGTTGATATTTTACCACGACATTAGACCAACCTAAGTACTGTTTTTATTTTTGTATAAGTCGATCAAGAAATGCACATCTGAATGAATAAAAGTCTGGTAGTGTCGTAGTTATCTTTTGTGCTAAATAAAAAACAGGGGAGGGACAATAAATACGAAGGAGCATGAGAAGGAAAGGAGGGACAATAAACACAAAGGAGAGAGATGGAAAGAGAAGGAAAGAAGGGACAACAAACCAAACACAGAGGAGAAAGAGAAGGAAAGGAGGGACAATAAATACGAAGGAAAGAGAATTAGGAAAGGAGGGACAATAAATAAGAAGAAAAGAGAATGAAAGGAGGGACAATAAACATGAAGGAGAGAGAATTAGGAAAGGAGAGACAATAAACATGAAGGAGAGAAAATTAGGAAAGGAGGGACAATAAATAACAAGAAAAGAGAATGCAAGGAGGGACAGAATACACGAAGGAAAGAGAATTAGGAAAGGAGGGACAATAAACATGAAGGAAAGAGATGGAAAGAGAAGGAAAGAAGGGACAACAAACCAAACACAAAAGAGAAAGAGAAGGAAAGGAGGGACAGCAAACACGAAGGAAAGAGAATTAGGAAAGAAGGGACAACAAACCAAACACAAAAGAGAAAGAGAAGGAAAGGAGGGACAATAAACACGAAGGAAAGAGATGGAAAGAGAAGGAAAGGAGGGACAACAAACACACGAAGGAAAGAGATTAGGAAATTAGGAAATTAGGAAACACAAAGAAGAAAGAGAAGGAAAGGAGGGACAATAAATACGAAAGAGATAGTGAAGGAAAGGAGGGACAACAAAACAAACAAGAAGGAGAGAAAGTGAAGGAAATGAGAGACTGTGAAAGAGAGAATGCAAGGACTGACTCGGTAGCATGGTAGCCTAAGGGTTCACATGTAAGAGAATATTATTAGGCACTCATAAAAAAAGGTTAGTAGCACTTGTCACGCTCTGAGGGAAAGGAAGTAGCATCGAATTCCACAATACTTATATAATTCTGAGGTCACTGTACACTCGTGATACATAATTTCTGACCAGAGTGTGAGGAGCAGAAAACTTCGAATCGCCTGGTATTGTTCATTTCCCCCCACCCAGTACACCTATAGTGGCTGAGTTCGAATGCAGGGTGTGTGTGTGTGTGTGTGTGTGTGTGTGTGTGTGTGTGTGTGTGTGTGTGTGTGTGTGTGTGTGTGTGTGTGGTTCGTCTCTGGTCAAAAATTACGTATCACTAGTGTACACCAATAGAGGCTGAGTTCGAATGCAGGGTGTGTGTGTGTGTGTGCGTGTGTGTGTGTGTGTGTGTGTGTGTGTGTGTGTGTGTGTGTGTGTGTGTGTGTGTGTGTGTGTGTGTGTGTGTGGTGCCTGTCGTTTGTCTCTGGTCAGAAATTACGTATCATGAGTCTACTGTGCTTGTCAAATCCTTACTGAGAAATATTATGAGAAAGACAACACACTCCTGGACGTTATAATTATGTTACAGTCATCTGGTTTGATTTGTGTAGGACTTTGTATCGCGATTTTGGGAGTGAATGAATTATATATATACAGACTGACTGACTGCGAGGAACTTTGAAATAGAAAATAATGTAGGTTCCATCTTTGACTACATAAGATTCATTCACACACACACACACACACACACACTCACACACACAGCTCACCACCACTTTTAAATTCACCCCGATGCAGGCCTTTTTGATCGTGGGTTTAACAAGCAAGCAAGCAAGCAAGAAAACCCAACAACAACAAGCAACAAGCAACGAGGGATAAAATGTCCAGCAACAAACTCCACCCCCCTACTACTACTACTACTACTACTACTACGTCCCCCTTCCCTTACACCCCTCTGACCACCACCACCACCAACCCCAAGCCTACGTCGACGCCCCCCACCAAGCCCTTCCCCCACACCCGCACACTGAAGGAGGCCCGTGTGGAGATCGTGAGGATGTGGCTGGAGGGACAGACTGCACACACCATTTCCAAGGAGACAGGGGCCAGCGTGAGGACAGGTGCTCGTCAAAAAGTTAATTAATTATCAAAAGGGAGAATATTTTGTGTTTGGTAAATCTGGAGTATGCAACCGATTCCTCTCAAACTATACCAAGCATGCAACAAAACAGAGCACCATTCATTATATACTTTTCTTGCTCTTTTGGTTCTGTTTCCTAGCATATACTTTGGAGGAATCAAGGCACTCCAATGTACAGTCGGGGGCAAAAGTCCTGTCGCATCACTTGCTTCACTGAGGCACGCGATGTTCATTGATTCGAGATTATTAGGTGTAGAAAACGTGTGTATTTCTCGAGTCCATGAACACTGCCTGTCTCGGTGAAGAAAGTGAGGCGACAGGACTTCTGCCGCCGACTGTACAGTACCAAAAGCATACTATATACCCTTTAAGGATTTTGTGTGAATTTATTTTGTTGTGGTATATTAATTAAAAACCCTGTGATTGAGTACGAAAATTGGAGGCTTCTGATTCCTCCTGACCATGCCACGAAATAGGCTCCTTCCATATATGTATGTATGTGTGTGTGTGTGTGTGTGTGTGTTTCATGGCAATATTTGAAGGACTCATTTATCTCCCATTTTCTGACTACATCACAGGGTCCCTTAAAGAGCTACTCTGTTTTTTTGTGTGTACTGTACTGTAACTCGTAGATAATTACACTTTATGAACGAGTGTTATATGTCAAAGTGGTGGTGAACATTTTGTCTTGCACTGTAGCACGTTAATTATTTCGCTTTAATTAAGGAGAGATTATTTTGTTGGTGAATAGGTAGGTCTCAGATTCCTCCAAACTATGCCAAGAAACAGATCACCTATTAGTAAAGTCATGATCTAATGTACTGCAACACCTTCCAATGAGATGGCTTCGAAAAATGATCCGAAACTATAGCTGTTGGTGTGTGCAATTTTGGTTCATAAAATTAACTCAAATAGCTCGCTTTTATTCACCAGGTTGCAGTACATTAGACCATGACTTTATACCATTGAGGGCGTATGTTGCCTGTTAATTATTAGGAGGAATTAGTAGCCCTCCAATTTGCCAACAAGAGAATCTCCCCTTAACGGAGTGTAAAAATGAAGTGCTGAATAGATTTAGGGTCGATTCCACAGTAGTTGGTAATGGTTGGTAAGCACGCAAACCAAAAGACAAAAAATCTAGACCGTGTAAATATTAATGAGGTATTATCACGTATAAAAAAAATCTAGACCGTGTAAATATTAATGAGGCATCATCACGTATAAAAAAATCTAGGCTGTGTAAATATTAATGAAGTATTATCACGTATGGCTGAATTATTTACTGAATTTGGTGAGTAAACTATACGGTGATCATCATTATCTAACTATCTGATCGATTTTGTGAAAGCGGAAAATTTATAGGGTTTTTGGAAAATAATTATGAAGTCTTACATGTTAGTGTGGTTAGATAAGAAGCTAACAAACGAATACCACTGTGAAATCGACCCTTAGTGTGTGTGTGTGTGTGTGTGTTGTACTGTAGCATATCGATTGTACCGTTGAAAAAGTAAAAACAATTGCACCTCACATTAATTGTTGTCCCTTCATAAAGTACCGTTGAAAATCTAAAGCAGTAGCAACACATATTTCATTTTCCGCACCTGTGTACCGTTGAAAAAAAATGAAAACAATAACATCACAAATTACAGTCCTCCTCCACATTATCCCGCCAATGTGTACCGTTGAAAAAATGAAAACAATAACAACACATACTACAGTTGTGTGGGTGGAAGGTAAACACAGGATAGAGCTTCGAGTTATTTATTTCTCTTACGTTTCAGACTACACAGAGTCCATCTTCAGAGAGAAATGACATAGGGAAGAGGGTACCAGAGCTATATATACCGGTGGTGGCCTACACTGCACCTGCCACTACTTAATCTCACCTGACCTCACCTCACCTGACCTGACCTCACCTCACCCCGTCCTTTCTTTTACACTCCAGGGCTATATTGGCTGAGTAACTACACCATTTCATAAATCCTTCCCTATGATTATGAACATTCTTTGTACAAATGTATGCTGCTTCTAATGCCTTCCTCATTTTCTTTTCCAAACCACTGTGAATGATTGATGAACTCTCCCATCCGGGTAAATTATTACATTCTTCAATATGTAGTACCAATGAATTAGCTAATTCATTGGTACTACATATTGAAGAATGTAATAATTTACCCGGATGGGAGAGTTCATCAATCATTCACAGTGGTTTGGAAAAGAAAATGAGGAAGGCATTAGAAGCAGCATACATTTGTACAAAGAATGTTCATAATCATAGGGAAGGATTTATGAAATGGTGTAGTTACTCAGCCAATATAGCCCTGGAGTGTAAAAGAAAGGACGGGGTGAGGTGAGGTCAGGTCAGGTGAGGTGAGGTCAGGTGAGATTAAGTAGTGGCAGGTGCAGTGTAGGCCACCACCGGTATATATAGCTCTGGTACCCTCTTCCCTATGTCATTTCTCTCTGAAGATGGACTCTGTGTAGTCTGAAACGTAAGAGAAATAAATAACTCGAAGCTCTATCCTGTGTTTACCTTCCACCCACACAACATACTTGTCAATATGAATCATTCACATACTACAGTCATCCACATTTCATTTCCTGCACCTGTGTACCGTTGAAAAAATGAGAACAATAACAAGTCCTCTCTACATTTTCCTCCTCCACATTTCCCGTCAATGTGTACCGTTGAAAAAATGAAAACAACCACCACTATAGCCAGTCCTCACTACATTTTCCTCCTCCTCCTCCTCCACAGTGTACCGGTGGGTGAGACGTTGGCTGAGAGAGGGCAGTGTGGACAACAAACACACCAGAAACAAACACAGGCTCTTCTGGACTTACATCTCGACTCTCCTCACTCACCACCACCACCACCACCACCACACACTTTGGAGACGAAACAATTACCTCTCCTGTGATCCTCCCCATCCTCATCAACCTCATCCTTCTCACTGCTGGCCACTGCAATACGGATATCACTCAGCCAACCATACAAATAATGATGACACCTATTTTTGCCAATATTCTGAAACCAAACTCGTGTAGAATTTAATGTTGTTATGAGTAGAGTGACCACAAGCCTAAGTAAGCATAATTAATTAATTAAAGACGTTTGACAATCTAATATGATGTATTTTTCTTTCTCCGACACAAACATAGGATTATTCTTGCTTGTAGTATGGAAACGATTCGAGCATCCGTGTATGAAAAGATGTAGGCTATGTATCACTTCAACTAAATGGTGACGATGATAGAGAAACGACTTGAATCCAGCAGCAGCAGCAGCAACAACAGCAGAATCAGTACCTTATCAAAAGATTGGGTGCCCCTTCAACCCTACTAACTCCCATTCAATTATTCAACTGCATGCACATACCTTCTTTCCTGCTACAGTATTTCTTTTAGCGTCGTCCGTGTTTGCCTGTTGTCCAATGCACTTCTAAGTCACACCATCCCTCCATCTCTCATTCCACAGGACACTTTAATTAACAAGTCTAAGGAGGTCTTCTATCTATCGTCCTCAAATCAAATCAAATCTTAACCATCTTGGTGGACGTGCGTGGGGATGATTGCATTTGCTTTGAGTCGTATGATAGCAGTGTTGAAATATGCAAGACCCACTCAGCGTGCCTGTATGTAATAATTAAGTGCATACAGTCGCGAGCTGATGGGATGGAGACACGAGCACACTCATCATGGGGTCGCTACTACCTGACGAGTTATGGGGAAATGAGAGAGGAAGAAGAGGGGGTATGGAGGGAAGAAGGGAGAGGTATGGAGGGACTGGTGGAGGGAAGAAGGGGGGGTATGGAGGGACTGGTGGAGGGAAGAAGGGAGGGGTATGGAGGGTCTGGTGGAGGAAGAAAGAACAAGAGAGACGCCAATAACAGTGGCTGTAGAGACGTTTTTCTGTATCATGAGGATTTATAATTAACTTTGGGTGAAGGGACTAATGGAGATGGAGTTCACATTAACCAACCTATATAATTAAGTATTGAATTTTATCATTGTCATCATAATATTATTATTTTCTACCCTCATCTGTAGGCTAATTAAGTATTGTTCGATATCAGCAGAACTGTAATGACATCAGATGGGATGGGTGTCTATAAAACTTGGACATATGTAATGAAATTGCTATACTCAATGATAAATGTGTTTCAACAATAATGAATATATTAAACAACATTATGAGAACCACAATTATCCATATATTATACGTGAAAAGAATATTCTGTGGAACGGAATGAGACAATCGAATCTCTCCTGCAGAATATAGGCTTATTTCTGATGAAGTGAAGGTTCGAGTCATGTGAACCACAGTTCCCTTTACACACACACACACACACACACACACACGCACACATACCCTGCATTCGAACTCAGCCTCTATAGGTGTACTGGGTGTGGAAATGAGCAAAAATACCAGGCGATTCGAAGCTTTCTTCTCCTCACACTCTGGTCAGAAATTATGTATCACAGGTTGCCAATCTTCAAATATTGCCACGAAACACTACTAAAAAGGATGGAGCTTGTTACATGGAGTGGTCAGGAGGAATCAGAAGCCTCCAGTTTTCATACACGATTACAGGGTTTTTAAATCATAAGACAAGACAGCGACACGAGGTTTGTGGAGGGGTTTTGTGGAGGTGTTTTCATAATGTTTCACAAGTTATACTGTATTAAATCATTGGACAAGACAGCGACACGAGTTTTGTCTTTAATTGTACATCAGAGAATATAAACTACCGTGGGTAACATTGGCTCCTACACCATCACCATCACTACCACCATAACCACCATCACCATCACTATCACTACCATCACCACTACCATCACCACCATCACTGTCCCTCGTGTTTCTCAGGGTGTATTATGTATGTACAGACGGCGGCAAAGTGTACAAGTCAATCGTTGGACAGTGTCGACATGGCTGGCGTGAGGAGTGCACCGATAGTTTTCATTTTCGTGTGTGTGTGTGTGTGTGTGTGTGTATGTTTATTTGCTGTCCAGTCACGAAACATAAGTCCTGCATGCATCAGATGAGCGAAACTGAACCTATTGGTACGAAAAACAAAACAAAAATACTTAGGAATCACAATTTCGCAGACTGAGATTTTTTTTTTTTTTTGAGGATGAAAGAAGACCTCCTTAGGCCTGGTAGACCCTGTAGAACGAGGGAGTAGGTGATAGATAGATAGATAGGTAGATAGAGGATGTATGACAGAAAATACGAAGGAAATAGAAAGAGGAAAGGAGGTACAGTTGGACACAGGAATTCGTGGTACAGCCCCAAGTGAAAGATGGTCAATTTCTCCCAATATCAAGTTTTTCCTTAATGCCAAATAGAAGACACCAGGGACAGAAGTCAGTATTGAGGATGATAATATAAAGCAAGTACTGTACCTGGTAATAGACACTGGTTACTCAAATGAGACAAGTATCTTTCACCTGGGCTGTACCACTCATTCATGTGTCCAAATGTACAGCCACAATCAAATATCCACCGACACTTTCCTTCCATCGTGGTAAATATCTTGGTAATAAAGAACAACACGTGTATGATTTTGCAGCACCTCATACTGATAATTGAGGGGGTTGAGTTGACATAATGTATTGTTGTATGATTATAATTTGATATGATACTAATTTATTTGCACGATGGAAGGAAAGTGTCGGTGGAAAATTAATTGTGGCTGTACAGTTGAAGAATTGAATCAGAATGGCTGGGGTACATAGAAAAAAAGAGGTAGAAAATGTCGCATACATTTAAGGGGTCGCCTAACTATTGCACGTGACTGTACAATGCAATCACGAACAACAATAACAACAACACAAAGAATACAAATACAAATACAAATACAACAATACAAAGAATACAAATACAACAATACAAAGAATACAAATACAAATACAAATACAACAATACAAAGAATACAAATACAAATACAACAATACAAAGAATACAAATACAAATACAATAACAACAATACAAAGAATACAAATACAAATACAAATACAACAATACAAAGAATACAATAACAATAATACAAAGAATACAAATACAAATACAACAATACAAAGAATACAAATACAAATACAAATACAACAATACAAAGAATACAAATACAAATACAAATACAACAATACAAAGAATACAGATACAAATACAAATACAACAATACAAAGAATACAAATACAAATACAATAACAACAATACAAAGAATACAAATACAAATACAATAACAATAATACAAAGAATACAAATACAAATACAAATACAACAATACAAATAATACAAATACAAATACAAATACAACAATACAAAGAATACAAATACAAATACAATAACAACAATACAAAGAATACAAATACAAATACAAATACAACAATACAAAGAATACAAATACAAATACAATAACAACAATACAAAGAATACAAATACAAATACAAATACAACAATACAAAGAATACAAATACAAATACAACAATACAAAGAATACAAATACAAATACAAATACAACAATACAAAGAATACAAATACAAATACAAATACAACAATACAAAGAATACAAATACAAATACAATAACAACAATACAAAGAATACAAATACAAATACAAAGAATACAAATACAATAACAAATACAACAATACAAAGAATACAAATACAAATACAACAATACAAAGAATACAAATACAAATACAACAATACAAAGAATACAAATACAACAATACAAAGAATACAAATACAAATACAACAATACAAAGAATACAAATACAAATACAAATACAACAATACAAAGAATACAAATACAAATACAAATACAACAATACAAAGAATACAAATACAAATACAATAACAACAATACAATGAATACAAATACAAATACAATAACAACAATACAAAGAATACAAATACAAATACAATAACAACAATACAAAGAATCAAATGTTACAAATCGATGCTTTTAACGTGAGGGAGTGGACTTGAGAAAGGTACACGAGACACCATACAGAATTCAACACCACTCTCAGAATCTCAGTGCTAATAGACTGAAGGGACCCTGTGATTGTGTGTGAGAACTGGTGGTGGTGGTGGTGGTGGTGGTTGCTTCTGATTCCTCCTCACTGTGCCAGGAAACAAGCTCATTTAAGGTGTGTGTGTGGGAGTAGGGGACGACAGGCTTGGGGGGGTTTGGGGGGTCCGGGTATAGGGGTACACTTTTCCCCTTAAATAATGTGTGTGTGTTTGTGTGTGTGTGTGTGTGTGTGTGTGTGTGTGTGTGTGTGTGTGTGTGTGTGTGTGTGTGTGTGTAGGTGTGTGTGTGTGTGTGTGTGTTTCGTGGCAATGTTTGAAGGACTCTCTAACCTTCAATTTACTTACTATACATCACCGGGGTTCCTTAACAAACAAGAAGTGACATGTGAAGAGAATACATTGTCCACCTGTACACATTATACGCTTGTGTTGTGATGCATTAGTGAGATACGTATTTACAGAACGTACAGTCGAGCTCGTAAATTCGCGACCACCTACTGTACTTAGATGTTTATGTCATTTGAGCTGGTAACATTGATTGATTGATTGTAACGTAACATTGATTGAGGGAGGAATTAATTTAACGTAACCTAACCTAACCTATACTACCGTAATCTAACCTAACCTAACCTAACCTATACTACCGTGACCAAACCTAACCTATCCTACCGGTACCTAACCTAACCTAACCTACCGTAACCTGACCTAACCTAACCAAACCTAACCAAACCTAACCTACCCATATGTGTAAATAATTGATACTGTTTGTTCTGGTTTGCATTACACCTTGGTTTGAATTATTATTACATTACATTACATTACATTACATTCAGAGGTCAGTGTAATGGTTTGGTGTGTGTGTGGTACAGTGAGTTCATCATTTTCATAATTTTATATTTTAATTTTTATAAGTATTCATCATTTTCATCATTCATATACTGGAGTGGCAAGTGGAGTGGTAGGTGGAGTGATGGAGTGGTAGCTGGAGTGGTCGAGTGGTAAGTGGTGTGGCAAGTGGAGTGGTAGGTAAAGTGGTAGGTGGAGTGATGGGTGGATAGATGGAGGGATAGGTGGAGTGGTGGAGTAGTAGTGTGGTGGAGAGATAAATGGAGTGGTGGAGTGGTAGGTAAAGTGGAATAGTGGAGTGGTGGAGTGATAAGTGGGGTGGTAGGTAGAGTGGTAAGTGGAGTTGTGAAATGGTAGGTGGAGTGGTAGGTAAAGAGGTAGGTGGAGTGATAGAGTGATAAGTGGAGTGGTAGGTGGAGTGATAGAGTAAAGTGGAGTGGTAGGTGGAGTGATAGAGTAAAGTGGAGTGGTAGGTGGAGTGCTAGAGTGATAAGTGGAGTGGTAGGTAAAGTGGTAGGTGGAGTAGTAGGTAAAGAGGTAGGTGGAGTGATGGAGTGAAGTGGAGTGGTAGGTGGAGTGCTAGAGTGATAAGTGATAAGTGGAGTGGTAGGTAAAGTGGAGTAATAGAGTGATAAGTGGAGTGGAATGGTAAAAACAAAACAAATGAATGGGATCTATATATTCCACACGTGACAGCAGGGTGACAAGATAATGGAGCAGAAAGAAATGAACACGAGAGAAAGAATCGTTGTGTTGAATGAAAGACAATATTAATGGTGCTACAAAAAAAAAAAAAAAAAAAACAGAGACACACACACAAGATTGATGTTGAATGGATGACATGATAATGGTGCAATAAAATGAAAAACTAAACACACACACACACACACACACACACACACACACACACACACACACACACACACACACACACACACACACACACACACAAAATAATGATGTTGAATGAATGACGAGGTGTTGGTGCAAAAAAAAAAAATAATAATAATGATACACACAGGAAAGAATAATAATAATAATAATAATAATAATAATACACACAGGGAAGAAT
Organism: Petrolisthes manimaculis; assembly: GCA_034508575.1. Taxonomy (NCBI): domain Eukaryota; kingdom Metazoa; phylum Arthropoda; class Malacostraca; order Decapoda; family Porcellanidae; genus Petrolisthes; species Petrolisthes manimaculis. The sequence continues at coordinate 16,455 of JAWZYT010005655.1, forward strand.
CGTGTTGAAAGTAAATGAAGGAACAGAACTGGTTACCAATCAAAAAATTCATTCAGTCACGTTCCCCTTTACATACATACATTGGCTGTGGAGTCTTCATGGATTCATTGATAAGAAAAACCAAGATTTATTACATAGAACTGAAAGATTTTGCCACCATAAACACTCATATTTTTCCTTGCACTTTCTACTTAAGAAAACACAAGATTTATTACATAGAACTGAAAGATTTTGCCACCATAAACACTCCTATTTTTCCTTGCACTTTCTACTTACTCAACTGTACATAGTCCTCATGAATGCACAAGTTTCTGAGGGTGAGAGAGAGATGATGCTGGGATGTATGTGTTTTGAATAAGTGATGTTGTGTTTCCCTGGTATAATATAATATAACACGTCTCGGGATATAAACACTGCACATTCAATTCAGCTATAGTCTACTGTATGTACTGTACACCTAATCCACTCTCGCCTTTCAATATATTTTAGTATATTATAGTAGATTTTTAGTAGATTTAGTAGATTTTTAGTAGATTATAGAAGATTTATTAGATTATAGTAGATTTAGTAGATTATAGTAGATTTAGTATATTTAGTATAGTTTTAGTAGATTATAGTAGATTTATTAGATTTTTAGTATATTATAGTAGACTTAGTAGATTTAGTAGATTATAGTAGATTTTTAGTAGAAATAACAACACAACATCATTTCTGGATGGTTGCCTTATTAGTATCTCGTCTTGTGATAGGATCTAAGTTATTATAAGTAGAACAAAATGGACTGTGGCATTGTTGCGTATGAAGGTGACGATACGTGCATTAGTTGGACGGAGTTGTTGTTGATATTGTTGTTGTTGTTGTTGTTGTTCTAACTTATCTATCACGTCAGTCAGTTCCAGTTGCTGTCAAATGTCTCGAGGAACTTTTTCGATATAATGATACCGTTTCTATATATATATATTTTTTTTCAGGTAGTACCAGGAATGAGCAGTCAACATGCGTGTGTGTCCAGCTCTTACCATCTTATTCCTCTTCGTTGTCAAGTGTGCATCCTCGTCGTCCCAACCTTCTCCCCTCGCTGATAAGGTAAACGAAAAAGTGGACAGTACTCGAGCTCAAGAATTTTTCACTCTGGCGGATCTCCTGGTCGTCTACTACACTCCCCAATGTCTCAGAGTTATGATACTTGGTGAAGATATGAAGAACGTCCCCTTGACTTTAGACATCACAGGGTATTCGCAACCACCAACAACACCTGCAGACGATCTAATGAAAAGATCTCTGCTGTTTAACTCCACGGCTCAGGCCTTTGAATTAAATGCTAGAATAATCCTACAAGCACATCGCATCAACCAAACACAGCGAGTATTGACTTACATCAACGAGAACCCTGGGAGAGTGACATCGTTCTCGTGCGTGACCTACATAGTGACTCGACCCCTTGACTCCCGCCTCCTGCCCGTCCTCACCGACTCGTCCTCCTCCAAACAGCTGACTCGTTACTTCATCATCCAGACTCAGAATATTACCGAGGCGAACGAGGTGCTGTTAGACCAACGCCTGGGGGAGGAAATGAACGTCGTAGCAGTCTTTCAAAGAGGACCTACACATGATAAGGGCCTCTGGGTACGAGAAAAGCGGTTCACAGACACTTCATTACACTTCCAACAAGGGGGTAGTTATAGAGGAAGTAACATCAGCAACAACTGGGAAGGGGACAAGTACAACACCGCAGCCTTCACCAATAAGCAACAACACATGGACGACAATAATAGAGGCTCGTCGTGGTTCGTATATATCCGGCAGTTGATGCACCCTTCCGGCTCACCACAAGTCCTCCACGTCAACACCTGGTCTAGCACAAAGGGCGGCCACCATCTCACTGCTAAGAAGGCGGTCCTGTTCCCGGAGCAAATGGGCAACTTCTACGGCAAGAAACTAAAGGGGTCGATGCTGGACTTCAAACCCTTCATCAACTACGAGAAAGTGGAGGGGTCGAGGGTGGTGGTGCCCAAACCCTCCCTAGATGTAATGATTCTCAGCGTGATCGCCGACAAACTCAACTTTACCTTCGACTTGGTGATGCCTGAGGACGGACAATGGGGTTACCTCGGGGACGACGTGAGTTCTCTATCGTAGTGTGTTGTTTTGACGACTTAAGGGGAATGTACAGTACAGTTGACGGCACTTATAACTGGTACAGTACATTCAGAGCAGTTAATCCTCTTTTCGTGTACCAGATATAAGTGCTGGCAATTGTAAACTTGTGATACGTAATTTCTGACCAAACACGAACGGCAGGCACCACACACACATACCCAGCATTCGAACTCAGCCTTTATAGGTGTACTGGGTGGGGAAATGAGCAATACCAGGCGATTCGAAGCTTTCTACTCCTCACACTCTGGTCAGAAATGGCGTATCATGAGTGTACAGTATATTGGGAAATCTGGAGTAACTGTTGATTCCTCCATACTATGCCAAGCAACAGGATATCATTATTTTGTGTTCATCTTGTCCTGTTTCCTGGCATTCTTTGGATGAATAAAGGAGCTCCATTGCATCAAGAGTGTATTCTCCTTTTTAACTATTAACATACACTGGAGGGTTCCTTCATAAAACTTCCTCAGCTATTTCGGTAATAAAGCATTTGACACTTGTACCAATTTCTGAACAATACTTAACACACATACCCATTCCTATACAGAGCACTTCACACCTGTATTCATAATTTCCCCCCAGAGCACAACATGCTGACAACTATATACATACACACACACACACAGAGCACTACACACCTGTACCCATAAAATATTCTGAGCACTACCTGTTGACAACTACCTATATATACACACACACACACACACACACACACACACACACAGCACTGCACACCTGTATCCATATAATCTTCTAAGCAGTACATGTACCCGAATCCAACCAAACCTAACCTAACCTATATCCTATCTTAACGTTAACAAACCTACCCTACCCTACTCTAACCGTAACAAAACCTAAAATAACCTAACCTAACCGTAACCTAACCCAACCTAAAAATAACCTAACCGAACCATAACCTAACCTAACCTAACAGTAACCTAACCTAACCGTAACCTAACCCAACCTAAAAATAACCTAACCCAACCTATTCTACCCTTCCTTATACGGTAGGGTCACTGGGTCGGGGTGGTGGGCGACGTGGAGTTCCGCCGAGCCAACTTCTCCCTCTGTCTGTCCATGACGTTGGAAAGGCTGGAGTCGGTGGAGTTTACCAGGAGTTACTTCAGGGACCCACTAACCTTCCTGGCAGCTAAAAGTCGACCTGGTGACCCCTGGCTCAAACTACTCACTCCATTCTCTCGTATGTGTGTGTGTGTGTGTGTGTCTGTGTGTGTGTGTGTGTGTGTGTGTGTGTGTGTGTGTGTATGTGTGTGTGTGTGTGTGTGTGTGTGTGTGTGTGTGTGTGTGTTTGTGTGTGTGTGTGTGTGTGTGTGTGTGTAGTTTTTAATTGTTTTCTTTCCTTTCTCTTTGATTGACTGTCTGTTGGTTATTCTCATTGTTTTTTTTGTTTTGTTTTCATACTGAAGTTTACCATAAATCACCATTTCAGCTGAGGTGTGGGTGTCTACTCTGCTCAGTGTGGCAGGAGGTGTTGTACTCTACACCTGCCTAACTCGAATACAACACATCCTCACCTTCTCTCTCTACCCACCCACACCCACCACCGTTACTAAGCCCTCCACCACACCCTCCACCATCATTACCACGCACTCCACGCCCTCCACCATCACCACCAAGCCCTCCACGCCCTTCGCCACGCCCTCTGCAGACCTCACCCACATGGTCTCCGGCGCCCTCACCTACATATTGGGTTCCTTCTTCGGGCAGGCGATTATCCACTTACCCAGGCTCAGTGCTGGCAAGGTTAGTAGTAGTAGTTGTTGTTATTACACCGCCCCAAAGGGGAAGGTGTATTGTGTTCGGGGCCAGATATTTATTTATTTATTTATTTATCTGTTCGTGTGTTTGTTAACAGTCTAGCGTCCACAGGTTTAGCCGTATGATGTTCATTTTTTTTCTATTGATAGATATTCATCAGACAACAAAATGATTAACTTTTGGGCAAAATCAATAGAAGATCAAGGTCACAAAAAAAAATAGCAAAGGGCGAGTGGTCGCTGGCATCGAATGATGTCTTGTTGTTATTATTATTATTATTATTATTGTTATTGTTGTTATTATTATTATTGTTGTTGTTATTATTGTTATCGTTATTATTATTGTTGTTATTATTATTATTATTATTATTATTTTTATTATTATTATTATCATCGTTGTTGTTATTTTCATTATTATTATTATTAATATAATTATTATTACTATTATTTAATATTATTTGTAAGGGTCTTCTGTTCGTGAGAGAAGAACAATAAAAATAAACAATATAGAGTACCGACACAGTACACACATACATGGCAGCATAAGAGGAAAGAGCATTACACTAGAATTCATTTATATATCAGAGAGTTTCGGGAAATGCTGGGGAAAATATTTTGGTGTTTATTCAGCATGGTGCCAGTCAGTCAGTCAGTTAGTTAGTCAGTTAGTTAGTCAGGCAGGCAGTCACTCAGTTAGTTAGTTAGTTAGTTAGGCAGGTAGTCAGTTAGTTAGTTAAAGGTAGTCAGTTAGTTAATTAGTCAGTCAGTCAGTCAGTCAGTCAGTCAGTCAGTCAGTCAAGTATATAAAAAAAAACTACTGTAATTTCTGAGTTACAACAGTTACTAATGAGTGTTGGTAAATCTGGAGCAACCGAATCCTCCAAACTATTCCAAGCAACAGAACACTATTATTTTTGCTCTTTTTGGTCCTGTTTCTTGGCACACTTTGTAGGAATCAAGTCACTCCGATGTAACCAAAGCGAATTAACCCCTTAAGGATCCCTGTGATAGTGTCAGAAAAAATTGGAGGTTAATGAGTCCTTCTAACACTGTAAATCTAACCCTGTAAATCTAACCCTGTAAATCTAACCCTGTAAATCTGACCCTGTAAATCTGACCCTGTAAATCTAACCCTGTAAATCTAACCCTGTAAATCTGACCCTGTAAATCTAACCCTGTAAATCTGACCCTGTAAATATAACGCTGTAAATCTAACCCTCTAAATCGAACCCTATAAATCTAACCCTGTAAATCTAACGCTATAAATATAACCCTATAAATCTAACGTCAACAATATCATACTTTTTAATGGTGTGGTTGACTGTCGTTGTTGTTGTCTGTTGTTGTCCCTCACAGGTGTTCTTGGGGTTCTGGCTGCTACACGGCCTCCTGGTGACCACTTACTACAAGACCTCACTCACTGGTACCCTGGCTGTGCCCTTCGCCTCACCCACCCTAGACACACTACAACAGCTACTACACTCTGACCTCAAGCTGGCCATGAGGTTTGAGAAGGTTAGTTGGTTGGTTGGTTTATTTATTTGTTTATCTTTCCAGCAAGTCATCCATTCTAAAATTTTTAATTAAGGGGGTGCGGGAATAAGGGGACAGGCTTGGGGGTGAGTTTAGGGGGGTGCGGTTTTTTTTTTTTTAGGGTGCAGGGGGTTTTAGGGGGTGAGGGAGTATGGGACAGGCTTAGGGGGGTTTAGTTTTTTTTTTTTTTTTTTTTTTTTAGAGTGAGGGAGTATGGGACAGGCTTAGGGGGGTTTTGCCCTGGGGTGTGAGAATAGGGAACAGGCTTTCTACCCACCCCAAGCCTGTCCCCCTATTCCCGCACCCCCATTAAGCACCCTGCAGTGATCGTGTATGAGAATAGGATGGAGGCTTCTGATTCTTCCTGACTATGCCACGAAACAAACTCCTTTCCTATAGGTGTGTGTGTGTGTTTCGTGGTAATATTTGAAGGACTCATATACCTCCAATTTTCTGACTACCTCACAGGGTCCTTTTCAGTCCAAGTGGCAATTACAGAACTTAGCCTATATACTTATTGTAACAGCTGGTGATAGGTGATGGTTGGTGATTTGGTGAGGGTTCGTTGTAGCTCGTTTGTATTGTTTTATTTGTGGTAGTTTGTGTGTTTGTTGCTGCTGTTCGGTACAACAGTGGTGTTTGTTTGTATTTATTATCACTATTACATTTACCTTTTTTATTTTATTTCATTGAGCCATTATTATTATTATTATTATTATTGTCAATGTCACTATGACTTAATTATTAACTATGTGGTAGGAACAAACTATGACCACCAAACCAGCCCCTCCAGGTGCTGCACTCTGGTGGCAAACAGTAGGGAGGTAGGCCTGAGGTCTGGTAGGACCAAGGAGCCGGCTGGCGGGGTTAGTCTATCAGTGATATCCCGACTGTACACACACACCTTATGGATAATATTTGTATACCTGTGGATATTTCTTACATACCCGTAAGAACGCCAGAGTTTGTTGGACCATTCAACTATATGAAATTAAAGCACCAACAAGAGAATGCGTGTCAATAACCTGGCGTACCACTTATAGAAAATATACCCATAGCCTAACACCCCGGAGTGGGTGTTATACTTATTAATCGTAGTACACCTTTCGCTCACCAGGGTTCCGACTACCAAATGTTCTATACCTACTTATTAATCGTAGTCTACCTTTCGCTCACCAGGGTTCCGACTACCAAATGTTCGCCACCTCCAACGTCACCACATACAAACACATGTTCAGAAATACAGAGTTCCTCCTGCAAAACGAGATCTACCGCGGGGTGTCGTCAGGGGAATACGCTTACGTGTACTTCAAGAGCAGCGTGAGTTTCCGCGTTGCCACTCAGTACACCAACGTCCACGGCAAGACCAACCTACACGTGGCTTCGGAGAACTTCTTTCCCTCGGGTTACTCTTGGGCCTTCCCTAAAGTGAGTCTTCCCCATTTTAGTCTTTAAGGGGAGAGTATACTTTTGGTACATTGGAGTGCCTTGATTCCTCCAAAATATGCCAGGAAACAGGACCATATGGACAAAAATAAAGGAGTTCTGTTGCTTGGAATAGTTTGGAGGAATCAGTTGGTCCAGATTTGCCAACACTGTACTTCCCCCTTAACATAAATAGTCACGAGTTGTTTATATGTATACGCTTGACCTGACCTGATATAACCTGACCTAAAGTGAGTCCCATTTTAATCTACAACCCACATATAGTCACGAGCTGTTTAAACGCCTTTCCTGACCTGACCTAAAGTGAGTCTCTCCCATTTCAGTCTATTAACCCACACTAACCTAGACAGTCACGAGTTGTTTATGGAGTATATATAGGCCTTTCCTGACCTGACCTAAAGTGAGTCTCCTATTTTAGTTTATTAACCTAACCACTAACCACTAACCACTACCAGTACCATTATACCCACTATACCACTAACCATCACCCAGGGTTCACCATACCGACGGCCCTTCGATGAGGTAATGAGGAGGTGTCTACAAGCTGGCCTCATTGACAAGTGGCTCAATGAACTGTACTCTTACTACCTAAAGGAGAGACTGGACCAGAGAACACCACAGCAGCGACGAAGGGAGGAACAAGCAGCGATGGAAGAGAAGGAAGATGGCCTGGTGAGAAAGACCATGAATGAAGGAATGAAGGAATGAAGGAATTGTTAAGAAAGATGGTGAATGAATGAATGAAGGAATGAAGGGATTGGTAGGAAAGATGGTGAATGAATGAATGAAGGAATGAATGGATTATTAAGAAAGACGGTGTATGAATGAATGAATGAATGAAGGGATTGGTGAGTATGATGATGAATGTAAAAAGGGATTGGTGAGTAAAATGATGAATGTAAAAAGGGATTGGTGAGTAAAATGATGAATGAATGAAGGGATTGGTGGGTAAAATAATGAATATAAAAATGGATTGGTGGGTAAAATTATGAATGTAAAAAGGGATTGGTGGGTAAAATAAGGAATGAATGAATATGCCAGGAAACAGGACCCGATGGACATAAATAATGGTGCCCTGTTGTTGCTTGGAGGAATCAATTGCTCCAGAAATACATACATACCAACACTGTACGTACATACATACATACCTCCTTAAGACTAAAGTATATTTTTTCTTATGACTAAGTATATTTTATCTTAAGTAAGACTCAAGTATATGTTATCTTAATTAAGACTAAAGTATATTTTATCTTAATTAAGACTCAAGTATATTTTATCTTAATTAAAACTCAAGTATATTTTATCTTAAGTAAGACTCAAATATATTTTATCTTAAGTAAGACTCAAGTATATTTTATCTTAAGTAAGACTCAAGTATATTTTATCCTAAGTAAGACTCAAGTATTTTTTATCTTAATTAAGACTCAAGTATATTTTATCCTAATTAAGACTCAAGTATATTTTATCTTAATTAACACTCAAATATATTTTATCTTAATTAAGACACAAGTATATTTTATCTTAATTAAGACTCAAGTATATTTTATCCTAATTAAAACTCAAGTATATTTTATCTTAGTTAAGACACAAGTATATTTTATCTTAATTAAAACTCAAGTATATTTTAATCTTAGTTAAGACTCAAGTATATTTTATCTTAAGTAAGACTCAAGTATATTTTATCTTAATTAAAACTCAAGTATAAAAAAAAATATTGTATCTTAATTAAAACTCAAGTATATTTTATCTTAATTAAGACTCAAGTATATTTTATCTTAATTAAGACACAAGTATATTTTATCTTAGTTAAAACTCAAGTATATGTTATTTTTATTATCATCAGATCGTGCTCAACCTCAGACACCTACAGGGACCTTTTTTCATCTGGTTTCTGGGGAGTGGAGGAGGAGTGTTGGTGCTTCTCCTGGAGGTATTGACTGCTAGGCCTGGACCCTCACCTACTACAAGCTAACAGCAGCAGCAGCAGCAACAGTAACTCGGAACAGTGGATTGGTGGGAATAATTATGATGATGAAAAAAAAAAGGGATACGTGAAAATAAAACTGATGCATAAAGAAAGTGATGAATGTAAAAGGGATTGGTGGGGATGATGATGATGATTATGATGATAAAAGGGATTGGTTGGTATAATGATGATGAAAAAAGGGATTGGTTGATATAATAATGATGATGATGAAAAAAGGGATTGGTTGATATAATGATAATGATGATGAAAAAAGGGATTGGTGGGGATGATGATGATGATGAAAAAAGGGATTGGTGGGGATGATGATGATGAAAAAAGGGATTGGTTGATATAATGATGATGAAAAAAGGGATTAGTTGGTATAATGATGATGATGAAAAATTGTTTGATAGGTAAGACGATGAATGCAAAATGGGATTGGTGAAAAAAAAACTAATAATAAAGAAAGTGATTATTTATGTCACTGTCCACTTGGCAAAATCTCACGTGATTATTTTCTTTGTTGACAAGTTTTATTTTAGAATAATTTTAGTCCTTTTCTTCACTTTCAACTTGGCCAAATCTCTCGTGACTTTTTTTTTCTTTGTTGACAAGTTTTATTTAAGACTAATTTGAGTAATTTTTTTCACTTTCAACTTGGCCAAATCTCTCGTGACTATTTTATTTGTTGACAAGTTTTATTTAAGACTAATTTGAGTCATTTTTTTCACTTTCAACTTGGCAAAATCTCACGTGACTATAGTTTCTTTGTTGACAAGTTTTATTTAAGACTAATTCGAGTCATTTTCTTCACTTTCAACTTGGCAAAATCTCACGTGACTATAGTTTCTTTGTTGACAAGTTTTATTTTAGAATAATTTGAGTAATTTTCTTCACTTTCAACTTGGCCAAATCTCTCGTGACTATTTTCATTGTTGACAAGTTTTATTTAAGACTAATTTGAGTCTTTTTTTTCACTTTCAACTTGGCCAAATCTCACGTGACTATCTTCTTTATTGACAAGTATTATTTAAGACTAATTTGAGTCTTTTTTTTCACTTTCAACTTGGCCAAATCTCACGTGACTATTTTCTTTGTTGACAAGTTTTATTTAAGAATAATTTGAGACCTTTTCTTCACTTTCAACTTGGCAAAATCTCTCGTGACTGTTTTCTTTGTTTACATATTATATTTCGGGATAATTTGGGTTCCTGCTACTGTACTTTCAACTATAGGTATGAACTCGTGTGATTGTCCTCTGTCTCTTTGGGCAAGGAAAATAAATATAAAGATAATTTGAACTCCTGCATGCTACTTTCAACTATATACACCTGAATTCACTTAATTATTTTTCTCTTGACAAACTATAATATTAATAATAATAAAAAAAATGGTGTACTAAATATTGATGCATTGAAGATATTTTGCGTAGTTTGGTATGAAGGATAACAGAGTGTATACGATTAAATAAAAGTGTTAAATTTATGAATACCCCAGTTTGAGGTTTGATTGCACCAACCATTTAGATAGGCAACATTATTTTATTTCGGTCCAAACTATTCCAAGCAACATTATTTTTTTTTTTATGTTTTTTTTTTGTATAATCTGGTTATGCAGTTTCCTGGTATATATACGTTGGAGGAATCAAAGGATGGCTTGAATGTACCAAAAATAGTTTATATATTAATGTATTCTATTTAAGGTCGCCAAAATAAACAAGGAATTTTATATTGTGTATTATGAGAGAGAGAGAGAGAGAGAGAGAGAGAGAGAGAGAGAGAGAGAGAGAGAGAGAGAGAGAGAGAGAGAGAGACTGGTGAGTGTCTTCCATCCTGGGTTTTATGATAATCTGGTGGTGGATAATGACACGAGTATAGACCCTTCACTGAATTACCTAACCCATTTATATACCAATGGCCACCTCACCTCACCACACCTCACTACACCTCCCCTTACCTCACCTCACTACACCTCCCCTTCCCTCACCTCACATCACTTCACTCTACCTCACCTCACCTCATCTCACCTCGCATCACCTCTTTCCCTCCACCTCACCCCACGTCTCTTTATCTTACCTTCCTTCACATCACTTCACTCTACCTCACCTCTCCTTATCTCACCTTCCTTCACCTCACCTCACCTCCCTTCACCTCACCTTCCTTCACTCTACCTCACCTCACCTCATCTAACTTTCCCTCCCCTTCCTACCCCACTTCCCCTTCCTTCCCCTCACCTCACCTCCCTTCCCCTCACATCACTTCACCCCACCTCACCTCTTTCTCTATTCACCTCCCCTTCCTACCCCACCTCACCTCCCTTCCCTTCACATCACTTCACCCCACCTCACCCCATTTAACCTCCCCTCCCCTTCCTTCACCTCACCTCACCTGCCTTCCCCTCACATCACCCCACCTCACATCTCTCTCTATTCACCTCACCTCACCCCACCTCCCTTCACCTCACCTCACCTCACCATCAAACCAATCAACTAACCAGCCCTGGAGCCTTCCCCTGTTCACTCAAAAAAATAGACTGATTCTACTTTCAAGGCAAATATTCCTCAGCGTTCTAAAATATGACCATTAAATATTATAATTAAATATCCAAATTAAATATCCATTGAAATATCTCCATGTGTAATTTGTTATGTCTGCTTTATATATGTGTGTGTGTGTGTTTATTTTGTTTAATATCATATTTTGAAATTAGTTAGATACAAATAAAGTTAACCTAAATATGTGTATGTGTAATTAACTAAAATGTGTGTTTGTGTAATATAGCACATTTTGAAATCATACTTTAAATGAGTTTAAAAAAAATATATACTTAAATTGGCTTGAAGAAGTTTACGATGATTATTTGAGGTTACAAAAAATTACTCAAAGGTGGAAGTACAGTGTTGGTAAATCTGGAGCAAATGATTCCTCCAAACTATTCAAAACAACAAACAGAACTCTATTATTTGTGTCATCATGTGGAAGAATCAAGGCACTCCAATGTAACAAAAGTGAATTAATTACCCATCCCAAGTCTGTCCCTCTAATCCCGCACCCCCACTCCAAAACCTCCCCAAAGCCTGTCCCACCTATTCCCACACCCCCTTAATAATTATAATTGCAGCCTTGTAACCAAAAACTAAAAAAAAAATACTAAAAAAAAATCCAGTCTCGATTATCATTCACAAAAGACTTCACGCGATTAACAAAGCAGATTAAAACGTACATGTAATTCGATATAAAAGAAAGGAGACATCAACATCATCATCATTATTAGTATTATTCATTTATGCAAAACACGGGGAACTATAATGACATTTCAGTTATAGGTGGATGGCGAGGAGGAGCTGTGAGTTGAGTTGAGTGGGTTGGTTGGTTCAGTCATTCCTGCCTCATCACTGTAAAGAGACAAAATGCTTCCACTACAACCAATTACTAATCACTGACAAATCGTGTGCTGGCAGTAGGGGGTGCTCTGTGACGTGTTGGGGGGTGGGATGAGGGTGAGGTGGGGTAGGATGGTGTGGGGTGTGGTGGGATGGGGTTTGGTAGGATGGGGTAGGGTGGTGTGTGGTGTATCTCTGTGTGGAGGGGTTAGATGGAGTGGGGGGTGGGGTGGTGTGGGGTGGTGTGTGGTGTGGTGAGGTGGGTGGGGTTTGGTGGTGTTAATCAGATTAGTGGCACAGTTAGGAAGAATCACCTGTAGCCTCCTCCAATGCATTCATCAACAAACAAACAAACAACCTCCCAACCAACCAACCAATTAGCCAACCAACCAACCAACCAACCAAACACCCAACCAACCAATCAATCAGTCACCTCTCCAACCAAACACCCAACCAACCAATCAAGTAACCAACCAACTAGCCACCTCTCCAACCAAACACCCAATCAACCAAGTAACCAACCAACCAAACACCCAACCAACCAACCAACTAACCAACCAACCAACCAACCAATTAACCAACTAACTAACTCTTGTACCCTGTATCCTGTATCCTCCTCCTCCTCCTCCTACTCCTTCTTCACATCTCCACCACCTACGTACACCCTCTCACTCCTTCCCCTTTAGCTACATGTACATCCGTGAAGTGTGTCTCTCCCTCCTACCCAAATAATCAATGATACACCGTGATGATTGTTTTGCCATGTGAATTATTACACATGCACTGTTTGTTCACTGAGAGGGTCAAGTTTTAACAGTGCATGGGTAGGAAAATGATTATACACGTAGGAAATAATAATAACCTCGTAATAACGAATAGATAATGTTGTACAGCACATTTTTTTACTCCTTAAGAATTAATTAAGATGTGAGGGAGAACAGGAATAAGTAAATAAATAAATGTAAACTGTTGTGGTGGCATCTGTTGTTGCACGACGCTGGTAACACTGATCACTACTACCATAACACATACAGGGTCACATACAAGAGTAGCCAAGGATGGTATAAACGCATGGTAATATTTTCTGGTACCCTTAATTAAGGAACGTGGTAATTCTTTTTTGGTACAGCCTGAATCAAATAACAACGAACACTTTCCTTATATCGTGCAAATAATTCAGTATCATATCAACATAAAATCATACAGTACCTTATGTCAAAACCATTCGTATGTTGTTCTTTATTTACCAAGATATTTACTACGAGGGAGGGAAAGTGTCTGAATATGTGATGATTGTCCATGGCTGTACATTGCAGTGTTTTGATTCCTCCAGAGTATGCCAGGAAACAGGACCAGATGAACAAAAATAATGGTGTTCTGTTGCTTGGAATAGTTTGGAAGAATCCTTTGCTCCAGATTTACCAACAAAATATTTCTCCCTTAAGGTTTCCCCCTGTATATAATTACAGTGTCTGTACAAATAAATGATTGCCTCAAAATGTGCCAGGAAACAGAAATAGCTACAGCAACATCTCTCTCTCTCTCTCTCTCTCTCTCTCTCTCTCTCTCTCTCTCTCTCTCTCTCTCTCATATTAATTTTTTGCTAATTAAGCGAAATATCTTTTTTTTATATACATTTCCTGTTCACGTATACTCTTGCCACTCTGAACTCCAGCCGGTGCACTTAAAGTTGTTTACTGAGCAAACACGCTGATTTAAACTAATTTTAGCCTATACTGTGAATCCCTCCCACCCTCCATTCATCCATTGCTGTCCCACACATGCTGCAGCTCAAAGGAAAGAAGAAGCAAGCAGTGAATGAAAGAGAGTAAATAGGTAAATAGTGACACGTTTATAGAAAAGAGTTAAAAGGAGTAAATAGGTAAATAAGTAAATAAACATTCGCTCGTAGAGCGAAAGACATGGCGAAAGACTTGGCGAAAGTATGGCAAAATTCAGACCCCTTGATCTTCAACCTAATGCTCAAATCGCGAGTTTTAGGAATACGGCCATCGCTCAAGTACCATTAGAAGCAGAATTGAACATAGATTATTACAGAAAAAGTCTGATCCCTACAACCGAAATTATTGCGGTTTTATCAATTTTCAGTTTTTGATAAGTTTGACCTTGAATTTTGACTTTGAAAAACAATAGGTGACCTAGAAATGTTGATGCCTACCTGTGGTTAAAATTTCAGCAAAATCGAACAAGAATTGCGACCTGTAGACCGCCAAGCTACAGACATTGCCACAAACACACAAGATCATAGAGCAACATACTTGGCGAAATTTCGCCAAGTAATAAGTAACTAGGTAAATAGTAAATAGTATAAAAGAGTAAATAGATGGTCTCTCTCATCCCAAGACGGTTATTATTATCACACGAGATTAGATTATTTTGTTGGTGGATAGAAAAATAAAAAATAGGGGATAATAATAACAATTGTGGTTTGTCATGAGGAGTTGGACGTGTTTCAGAGTGGAGTATGAATGATCTAACGAAGAGGTGGAGTATGTATGATCTGGGGGAGAGGTGGAGTATGTATCATTGGCAAAGAGAGAGAGGTGGAGTATGCATGATCTTGGAAGGAGGTGGAGTATTTATGATCTTGGGAGGAGGGAGAGGTGGAGTATTTAAAATCTAGGGAAGAGGTGGAGTATATACTGTATAATCTAGGGAAGAGGTGGAGTATGTATAACCTAGCAAGAGGGAAAGGTGGAGTATTTATCATTAGGTGGAGTATATATCATCTAGGGAAGAGGTGGTGGAGTATTTATAATCTAGGGAAGAGAGAGAGAGGTGGAGTATGTATCATTAGGTGGAGTATTATTGATCTAGAAAAGAGGTGCGTGGTGGAGAGGACTAATAAAGATGAGTCAAACCCTATTATGATCATTATTATTATATACTGACATCACCACAGTTATCCACGTCACCTTCTCTCTGGTTTCGTTGGGATACTGGATGAAGGGATGACAGGAAAATATTCGTAATGAGAGAGAGAGAGAGTTTGACGTGAATGCTTCCAGGCAGATTACTAATGGTACACACATACACTCACACACACACACACACACACACACACACACACACACACACATACATTATTATTATTATTATTATTATTATTATTATACACACACACACGTACATTATTTTTATTATTATTATTATTATTATTATTATTATTATTATTATTATTATTATTATTATCATACACACACACACACACACACACACACATACACACACACACACATCAGGTTAACTAAGGTTGGGTTCACTCATACATTTATGACCTGACCTTTGCAAACCACCTTGGAGTGACCTGTGACCTGTGACCTTCTTTCTCTTCAGTGTGTGGTAGTGTGAGTGTGTGTGTGTGTGTGTGTGTGTGTGTGTGTGTGTGTGTGTGTGTGTGTGTGTGTGTGTGTGTGTGTGTGTGTGTGTGTATGTGTGTGTGGTAGTGTGAGTGAGTCGGAAGTGAAGTGTGAACGTGAGTGTGTGTGTGTGTGTGTGTGTGTGTGTGTGTGTGTGTGTGTGTGTGTGTGTGTGTGTGTGTGTGAGTGTGTGTGTGTGTGTGTGTGTGTGTGTGTGTGTGTGTGTGTGTGTGTGTGTGTGTGTGTGTAAAGCATGAACTAAACTACGATACATGTGGATATGTGTATGTGTGTTGTATTATGTTGTATCTATGTATGTGTGTTTATGTTGTGTTCGTGTACAGTAGGTGTATTTATGTGTAATTTTGTATGTGCATTCATTTTATGCATGTATGTGTATGCATGTATATGTAATCATGTAATTTTAAAATATATATAACATGTGTATAAAGCATAATATGTATAGCTCATAAATAAATGCATATACATACACATACATATAATTATATACACATACTTAAATACATAAGCATACGTACATATATATACACAAACATAGACATACACAGTATTCAAATGTCCCCCTCCCCACAAAAAAAAAAGAATACAAATAATAATGAATCTATATTGTCATCAATCAGCCTCTCGTTACCTGGGGAAGGTATAAACGATTCCGTCAAAACCAGCAACAAACAAAACTAACGTGGGGGAAAACACATACACGTATACGATCATCCATCTTCCATCCCACGTACAGTTGGACACATGAATGGGTGGTACAGCCCAGGTGAATAAAGATACTTGTCCCATTGGAGTAACCATGCTGTGTCTATTATCAGGTACTTGCTTTTTATTACCATACTCAATACTGACTTCTACCCCTGATGTCTCCTATTTACCAACCTAACCCAACTTAACCTAACCTAACCTAACCTAACCTAACCTAACCTAACCTAACCTAACTTAACTTAACCTAACCTAACTTAACTTAACCAGTGTCTATTATCAGGTACTTGCTTTTTATTACCATCCTCAATACTGACTTCTGCCCCTGATGTCTCCTATTTAGCACTAAGGAAAAACTTGATATTGGGAGAAATTGACCATCTTTCACTTGGGCTGTACCACCCATTCATGTGTCCAACTGTACGTAAAGCGCCATTCCTAAAACCATTGTCGTTGTGTGTGTAATAATTATGATTTTGTACAGTTGCCCCCAAATTTTTTGAGACACTACCTGCTATATAGAGTCTAACAGGTAGTGTCCCGAAATTTATGGAGGCAACTGTACACACGGAAGAGGAAATGTGTATACGGTAAATAGATTAAAAAAAGTAGCAATGATACTACTACTAGATTTTTTTATTATTAATAGCCGGTGTAACCATAACAAGAATAATTAATAATAATAATAATAATAATAATAATAATAATAATAATAATAATAATAATAATAATAATAATAATAATAATAATAAAAAAAAATATATTAACCACCACTCTCATTAATTTAACAGAGAAAAAAAATAAAAAATATTGTGTATAAAAAAAAAGTATGTGATCTCTCAAACAAGGAGAAATACCGAATATTTAATTAATCACGTCGATATTTTGGGATTCAGGAGATTGGAAAAAGAAAAAAAATTGGTGAGGAGTTTTGGTGGCGGGAATTGGAGAGATGTATAGTAGTTTTTTATTTTTTAATTTACTATTTAACTAGGTAGTATAGTAATGTATTATGGGTGTATTATTTGTATGAGTGGTAGTGTGTATGTTTTAATTTGCTATATTACATGCAGACATATCTTCCTTTTCCTCTCTCTTTCTCTCTCTCTCTCTCTCTTTCTCTCTCTCTCTCTCTCTCTCTCTCTCTCTCTCTCTCTCTCTCTCTCTCTCTCTCTCTCTCTCTCTCTCTCTTTCACACACCTTCCCCGGGTTTTGAGTTTCTATAAATTTTTGTTCAATCGGTCATGTAATATTTTGGCTGGAGTCAAGGCCACGTATATATCTCCTTCTCTCATTCCAACTTTCTCCCTCGCTCTCCACTCCCCCTCCCTCGCTCTCCCCTCTCCCCCTCCCTCGCTCTCCCCTCTCCCCCTCCCTGGCTCTCCCCTCTCCCCCTCCCTCTCTCTCCCCTCTCCCCCTCCCTGGCTCTCCCCTCTCCCTCGCTCTCCCCTCTTCTCCCCTCACACTCCCTCGCTCTCCCCTCTCACTCTCCCTCGCTCTCCCCTTTCCCCCCAACCAACTACCTACCCTCTTCCCCCCTTCTTCTACCTACCTACCCTCTCCCCCCCATCACCTACCTACCAACCCTCTTTACCCCTACCCTCTTCCTCACCACATACCTACCTACCCTCTCCCCCCATCACCTACCTACCTACCTACCCCCTGCCCTTCCCTCCCTCTTTCTCCCCCTCTTTCTGTGTGTGTGTGTGTGTGTGTGTGTATGTGTGTGTGTGTGTGTGTGTGTGAGTGTGTGTGTACATTTTCGACAGTCGGCGGCAAAAGAAAGTCATGTCGCCTATGTCATCGGTTCTTGAAGGATGACAACAACAACAACAACAACAACAACCAAAACAACAACAACAACAACAACATCCAGGGAGCTAGGGGGGGGGAAAGGGACAAATGAGTAAACAGTATACTTTGGTGTTTTCATTATATTAAGACCCCTGTATCGTGTTTGAAAATTGGAGGCTTCTGATTCCTTCTGACCATGCCACGTAACTGTCAAGCTCCTTCGATAGTGGTGTGTGTGTTTCGTGGCAATATTTGAAGGACTCATTTATCTCCAATTTTTCTGACTACAACACAGGGTCCCTTAATTAAGTACCTGTGATGACGACTACATACTTCCAGAAAATTGAATGAATGAATGAATGAATGAATGAATGACCTCTCTTTCCCTAATTATATATAGGTCGCCAGTGTAAGAATATTCTCCTTTGGCTAATATAATGAATGTGTAATGTGTGTATGATTAGCCAGTCGTTCAGCCAGTCAATAAGCAGCCAGCCAGCCAGCCAGCAAGCCAATAAGCCAACCAGTTAGCAAGCCAATAAGCCAATCAGCCAGTCAGGGATTCAGCCATTCAGCCAAGTATTCAGCCATTCAAACAGCCAATTATTCAGTCAGCCAACCAGCCATCTATTCAGCCATTCAAACAGCCAATTATTCATCCAAACAGCAAAGTATTCAGCCAACCAACCATCTATTCAGCCATTCAAACAGCCATCTATTCAACCAATCAGCCAACTAGCCAAGTATTCAGCCAGGAAGCCATTCAGCCAATCAGCCAGTAGCGTGTGAGAGGTGTCTAATAAATGGCTGGTTCAATCCTAAGCTGCCATCACACCCACCTCGGCCACATTTCGCCTCGGTTAATTAATGGCACAGATATTATTGTTGTTGCCGGCAATTTATCGCGAGTTTTGGTCACACGGGTTAAAGCCAAAATTAGCTCTCTGTCTCTCTGTCTCATCACAGGAATAATAATAATAATAATAATAATAATAATAATAATAATAATAATAATAATCATAATAATAATAATAATAATAATAATAATAATAATAATAATAATAATAATAATGTTACTACTACTACTTCTACTACTACTACTACTACTACTACTACTACTACTACTACTACTAAATATACTGGAAGGGTTACAAGAAGACGTGAATGGCCAGGAAAAAGTGGAGCCTCGACTGTGGTTTTCATTTAACTAAGTCGACCTTCAATGGCAAGGCAAGGCGAGGCGAGGTAAGCTAAGGTACAGTTGCCAAAAGAGGTACTGCGACAACTATTGATACAACACTAAATATATTAATGTCTATAGCTGTTTGTAGGGATTCTAAGTATGTATTACAGAAGGATATGTATATTTCCTTCTGTTATACATGCTTCTAGTCCCTACAAATAGTTGTGGATATTACTAGGGTTAAAATTCTATCAAGATTTGTCGCAATACCTTTTTTGGCAACAGTACATAGCAAGCAGCAGACTGTATGTATGTATGTATGTTATGTATGATCTCCTCCTCCTTCAAGTACCTATACAACATTTGGACACAGGAAGACACAGGAGTGATTTTTACTGTCGTGGCCCTGTATTTACTTATCGTTGTCATCTCACTTCATAGTTTTTTCAGTCCCTGGTATAATATTGGTGAGTTTTTTTTTTTTTTTTTTTTTTTTTTTTTTTGCTAAGGAATTATTTCATACTGGGAGGCGAGGTGCATGTGTATCTTTTATCTCGACTGTACCATGAGTTTATGTGTCTAACTGTACGTACTCACCCACAGACTCGTCCACTCACTATTACTTCTTTACACACAGATACACACACACACACTCTCTCTCTCTCTCTCTCTCTCTCTCTCTCTCTCTCTCTCTCTCTCTCTCTCTCTCTCTCTCTCTCTCTCTCTCTCTCTCTCCTCGTATACTTCCCCCCCCTCTCTCTCTCTACTCGTATACTTCCCTCCTCTCTCTCTCTCTGTCTCTCTGTCTCTCCCTACTCGTATACTTCCCCCCTTCTCTCTCTCTCTCTCTCTCTCTCTCTCTCTACTCATATACTTTCTCATCTCTCTCTCTCTCTCTACTCGTATACTTCCCCTCCCCCTCTCTCTATCTTCCCATCTCTCTCTCTGTGTCTCTCTACTCGTATACTTCCCCCCCTTCTCTCTCCCTCCCTCTCTCTCTCTCTCCCTCTCTCTCTCTCTCTCTCTCTCTCTCTCTCTCTCTTCCTCTGAGCTCTTTTGAGGCGCCTGACTGGGTTATAGAGGCACATCGACCCACCAAAAGGGAATTGAGATTTTACGCCACTCCTGCCTTAAGGGACCCGTTATGTTGTCAGAAAATTGGAGGTAAACGAGTCCTTCAAAAATTGCCACGAAACACTACCTATATGGAAGGAGCTTGTTTCGTGGAATAGTCAGGAGGAATCAGAAGCCTCCATTTTTCAGACACGATCACAGGGCCCTTAAGGGGAGAAATGTTTTTTTTTTGTGTTGGTCAATCTGGAGCAACTGAATCCACCAAACTATTCCAAGCAACATAACACCATCATTTATGCCCCATCTGGTCCTGTTTCCTAGCATACTTTGGAGGAATCAAGGCACTCCAATGTAACAAAAAAGGGACCCTGCATGTGTGTGTGTGTGTGTGTGTGGTGATCTTGTTGGTAAATTATTCGTAGTTTATAGAATCTAAACTTTTCCAAGCAACCAGCCACCATTATTTTTTATTAGTTCAGTTCTGTTTCCTGGTATAATATATTTTGGAGGAATCAAGGCACTCCAATGTATGTACAGTAGCAAACAAAATAGGTCGTGAGGGGTTGGTTTGTGGAGTGTATTGAATTTTGTGTGTATAATTCTGAGTGTATGTAATTTTGTGTGTATAATTCTGGGTGTATGTAATTCTGGGTGTGCATGTGTAATTCTGGGTGTATTTTTAATTCTGGGGCGTATGCAATTTTGTGTGTATAATTTTGTGTGTATAATTCTGAGTGTATGTAGTTTTGTGTGTATAATTTTGGTGTATGTAATTCTGGGTGTATGTACTTCTAGGTGTATGTATGTAAGTATGTAATTCTATGGCGTGAATAATTTATCTATACTGTTACACATAATGTTATTTTTATTATTGTTAATAATATAATTTGTCTATTTTTGTTTTTATAGTAAATTCTTGTGAGAGCTGGATTGGAAATGGGTGTTTGTTGTTGTTGTTGTTGTTGTTGTGTGTGTGTGTGTGTGTGTGTGTGTGTGTGTGTGTGTGTGTGTGTGTGTGTGTGTGTGTGTGTGTGTGTGTGTGTGTGTGTGTGTGCGTGTGTGTGTGTGCGTGCGTGTGTGTGTGTGTTATTATACTGGAGAGTAGATAAATTATACTATATTTATATTGTTGCACGTAAAGTCATTAATAATATTGTTGCAAGTAATGTTATTTTTCCCCTTTTTGTAATACCCAACTTACATCAAATTATCAATACTACATAATTTTTCTCAATCTGAAAAGCGTGCGTGGGGTCGTTGACATCACGGAGTAAAAATGATTAAACCTTTTTTTTTTTTATTTTACTCTTTGGATTTTAATTTCCTTGGTGGAAGACATCAAAGACATACACGTGTAAAACTGAGGAGGGAATATGAAGGGGATCTGTTGTTGGTGAATTGGAGGCAGAATAAAGAGAGGGAGAAACATGACCAACCTACCATCTTATATATATACATAGGCCTGAGGGACCCTGTAGATAAAGAATGGTTGGTGAGACTGGGTGATGGATGGAAAGGAGGGACGGGAAGCAAGCACACACGAACAAAATTTTAAGGAAAGGAGGGAATGAAAAAGGAAAAAAAACTAGTGGGAATGAAGGAGATGGAAATTAAATGAAAAGAAGGAATGAATAAGGAAGAAATTAGTGAGACAGAAGGAGATGGAAATAAAAGGAAAGGAGGGAATGAAGAAAAGGAGAGAATGAAAAGAAGGAGAGAATGAAAGAAGGAGAGAATAATAAAGAGGGAGAAATATGACTCCCCTAGGCTTGAAGGGAAGGAGAGATTGAGGAGAGAGAGAGGGAGAGGGGGAAATATATCGTAAGGGGGGTGCATGGGGAGTAGGGGGAGGGGGCATAGTTATAACGTATAGGGGGAGGGGCATGGGGGTGGTTATGGGGCGGGGGGGGCACGGGGGGTGACAAACAACACTTCTCTCACCAGGCACCAATTTCACAGCTGAATTTGTGGCCCTCCAGATTTCCAACCATTTAGTCAAGTCTGTCTGTGTGTGTGTCTGTGTGTGTGTGTGTCTGTGTGTCTGTCTTTGTGTGTGTCTGTCTGTGTGTGTGTGTGTGTGTGTGTGTGTGTCTATCTGTGTGTGTGTGTGTGTGTGTCTGTCTGTGTGTGTGTGTGTGTCTGTCTGTGTGTCCGTGTGTGTGTGTGTGTGTCTGTCTGTGTGTGTGTCTGTCTGTGTGTGTGTCTGTGTGTGTGTGTGTGCCTTATATTACCATGATCACAACAAGGGAATTAACGCCTTCTTCCATCCTCACCTTAGAATAGAGATTAGCGTATAAAGGAAACGGGATATATTATACAGGTTTTTTTTTTAGCGTATATATTTAGCGTATAAATATATATGCTTTTAGCGTATATTTTCTACGAGTTTGGGATGTAGATTAGATATAAAAGAAATGGGAAATATTGTATTATTTAGAGCGCATATTATATTCTATAAGTTTGGGATATAGATCAGATCATTAGACTATAAAGAAAACGGGAAATATTACACTGCTCTTAGCGTATATTTTTTTTTCTGAGTTTTGGTGACGGGTGTGATTTTATATTTCTCGGATGTATGCATGTATGTACAGTATGTGTGTATGATATTTATGTATGCATGTATGAACTGGTGAAAGCGGGAGTGGAGGAGAATGTATGTATGTATGTATGCATGTACAGTATGTGTGTGTGTATGTACAGTCGCGGTCAAATATAATCATACACATAG
>JAWZYT010005656.1:0-62500 GCA_034508575.1 Petrolisthes manimaculis
CCTTCCCTTCCTCCCTGCTTACCACCTTCCCTCCCTCCCTCACTCCCTGCATACCAACCTCCCTCACTCCCTACTTACCAACTTCCCTCCCTCCTACTTACCACCCTCCCTCCCTCACTCCCTTCCTGCTTACCAACCTCCCTCCCTCCCTCCCTCCCTGCCTACCAACTTCCCTCACTCCCTGCTTACCTACCAACTTCCCTCACCTACCTACCAACTTCCCTCACTCCCTGCTTACCTACCTCTCTCCCTTCCTTTCTCCCTCTTCGCTTTCCTTGTTTCACACTATTCTCCCTTCCTCCTTCCTTCACTCCAAACATGTCTTCCTACCCTCCCTCCCTCAGACTACTCCACACAATCCTGCCTCAGACCACACCCTCCCTCACACTACTCTCATACCTCCTCACTGGATCCCTCATACCTCCTCACTGCATCCCTCATACCACTATCATGTATGTATGTATCGGAATACAATTTACAGTGCAATATAATATTAATTTACAGTGTAATACAATTTACAGTGAAACACAATTTACGACAGGCATCTAAGCATTCATACTGAAGCATTTTTTTTATCGTAACAGACAAGGAAAATGAGAGAGAGAATTATACAGATATGAAACAAGAAAAACTACAGAGAAACTTTAAAAATGAGAGAACAAACAAACCAGTGATAGTTTCCAAATAAGTTGTAAATGTTCCTCCTTCCTCTCCTCTCCCCCTTCTTTCACTGGGACCTGACCCAACCCAACCTTTTAAAACTTGAACTTTATGCCTTTTTATAGTTCACAAAATAGCTTGCTCTATGTGTATGTGTGTGTGTGTGTGTGTGTGTGTGTGTGTGTGTGTGTGTGTGTGTGTGTGTGGATTGGGGGGGGGGTGAGGATGTGTTGGCGTGTTCTGTAGTTCTTTGGTTTAATATTGTTTTTGCAACTTGTCTGGATATTAAACGAGTTAGGCCTAGCCGGTTAATTTTTATCTATATATAAATTAAAACTGATAATAAATAGTTAGGTAATATCCTGCTTGTGTACTGCAGCCAAATAGCAAGTTCATTTATTTTTCCAAGGCAATGACATATATACATTCTTTGGTATTAATCCTAGACAACTTTCTATTACATTATTATTTTACCTTCGAGTTATTATGAGTATATGAAACAGCTACGTACTCTCACTTCCTTCACAATTACACCTTAACCAGCATGCTTGTTATATAGTTAGGTTTCATTCTCTCCTTCTATTCCCCTATTCTCTCTCCTCTTCCTCCTCCTCTTCTCTTTCCTCTTCTTTCTCCTTTACTTCCTCCGCCCCCTCCCATAATAGGTCCATCTGTTATCCCGTTCTATCTTCACTTCACCCCATTTGTGTCCCATCCTTGTCTGCCTATCAGTTCGTACCCCACCCACGTCTTGGATATTTTGTCGACCCATCCCCCTACTTCATTTGTCCCAACCAGCCCCCTCCCATATACAGTACACTCGCTTCTCTCAATTTCTCGTACAGACAGACAGATACCTCCACTCTCTCTCACACTTTCCACCCTGTCTTATATCTCTTTTACACACCTTCTCTCTACCTTCTCTTATTTCTCTATCACACTTTCCATCGTCACTCACGCCTTGTTTTCCTACATCGTCTTCATCACTCGTTCTGTCTCACTCACTCACTCACTCACTTTACTCATTCACTCACTCACTTTACTCATTTCTAACCTGAACCTCCAACAAGCCACACACACACATACACACACAGTTTCCCATCCTCGGAATAGGGTTATACTGTGGGTTTGGTTGTTCCCTTCAAGTTGATCCTCCTATAAAGGGATTATGTGAGCTAGGGTTACCTGTAGTGGAGGTGAGGACTGACCTTAAGCCCTGTGGATGACCTGTGAGTGATTCCAGATACATACATACATACATAGATACATACATACAAACACACATACCACCATGTCTCTGTGTATATATTTTGAGGGGTTATATTTAAGGTGAGTGACCTGTTGTATATTTTATTAGTTAATTTTTTCGAGGGGTAGCTGATTCCTAATTTATTAAGTTTGCTACGAAACAGATTCCCGATTTGAGGAGGAAGGGAAGATAGTTGGAATTAAATAGAGAAGAAGGGAGATACGTTAAATTAATTAAAGATCAAATGAAAGGGTAGCAGAAGAGGAGGAGGAGGAGAAGTAGGAAGAAATAGGTGGACTTCGATAAAGATAAATGTAGAGTAGCTGAAGAGAAGGAGAGGAAAGATGGATGGAAATAGATGAAGAAAAATAAAAGGGAAGAGGAGAGGGAAGAAGATGGGAAGTAGATGAAGAAAAATAAAAAGGAAGAGGAGAAGGAGAAGAGGAGGAGGAAAAAGAGGAGGAGCTGATGGATAAAGATAAATGTAGAGTAGCAGAAGATAAGGAGAGGAAAGATGGGTGGATATAGATAAAGAAAAATAAAAGGGAAGAGGAGGAGAAAGAAGAGAAGGAGGAGAAAAAAGAGAAGGAAGAGAAAGAAGAGGGGGAGGAGGATAAAGAAGGAGAGGGAAGATGGGTAAAAGTGGGATGGAAGAAAAATTAAAAAGAAAAAAGAGGAGAGAGAGAGAGAGAGAGAGAGAAAGAGAGAAAGAGAGAGAGAGAGAGAGAGAGAAAGAGAGAGAGAGAGAGTTCAAGGAAAGTAACGCATCTTGTGTATAGTTGGACTTGGGGTGGAGAAGAGATTAGTCGTCCCTGCACATTGAACCTCCAGAATTTCGGCGAACTAAACTCAGGCTGATCATAAATATTTCCCCCAGACCATTCCACTATTTCCCCCCAAGCCCCCCCCCCCCCCTCTCGCTGTTTATCCCAGGGTCAGGGGGGGGAGGGGGAGGGGAATGGGAAGAGGAGGAGGGGGTGATAAACAGGGAGACAGGAGCTATAGGATGATGGTGATGATGAGAAGGGAAGAGAAGATAGAGAGAGAGGAGACGAGAAAGAATATAGGAAGGACAAAATGGAGAAGAGAGAGCGATAGAAATAAGAAGATGATGTGGGAATAAGGGAGGTAGAAGGGAAGAGGAAAGAGAACGAAAGAAGGAATAAAGGGAGAGAGTTTAAAAGAAGAGATATATTTTGAAAGAGGGGCCAGAGGGAGGACATAGAAAGGTGTATAGAGAGGAAGAATAAAAAGAGGGAAGGACTGAGAAAGGAAAGAGGAAGAGAGAATTTTGATGAACGGGAATTAGAGAGAGGGAGAGAGAGAGAGATAAGCTGAAAGGGAAGGACAGTCGTAGTGAAGAGAGAGAGAGAGAGAGAGAGGCGAAAAGGGAAGGACAGTTGTAGTGGAGGTGGAGACTGTGTGCGTGTGTGTGTGTGTGTGTGTGTGTGAGAGAGAGAGAGAGAGAGAGAGAGAGAGAGAGAGAGAGATAATGGGATGTAAGGAGGTTGAGATGGAGGGTGGGGGTAATGGGGGGGGGGGGGTAAGGACCATATTGAAGGGAAAGGGGGGGATGATGAGAGGAAAGGAATGAGACTAAACTTGGCACCTGCACACCATCATACCACCCCCCCCCCACCCTGTCCTGTCTGGCACCTGTCCACCCTCCCTCCCTCCCTGTCTTCCTGTCCACTTTCTTGTTCACTCTTCCTGTCTGTTTCTCGTCCCTCTATTGATTAATTTTCACCTCAACCTTCAGTAAAATATAACACAGATGAGAGACAGAGAGAGAGAGAGGGAGAGGGGAGGAGAGAGAGTGAAAGAGAGAGAGCTTGAGAGAGAAAGAGATTGAGATAGAGAATACAAGAGAGAGAGAGAGAGCGAAGAAGGGCGGCAGTGACTTGGCTCGCTGAAACCATCGAGGCGAAGATAGTCTGGTGTGAGCCCTTGTTGATCCCTCCCTGGGCTCTTGTGAAACCCGTCCAGATTGACTTCCCCCCCCCTACACCCCCCCACCCCCAGGATATCATGGATGGCCCCCATCACCACACACAGTACCATGGCCCCATACTTGATTTTTATTGTCCCATATTGAGTTTCAAGGCCTTAATAGTGTGTTTCATGGCTTTATAGTGTGTTTCATAGCCTCATATTGTGTTTCATGGCCTTATACGTGTTACTTATTTAACCAACCCGTTTCATGGTCCTGTCCAAGTTTCCTGGCACCCAACCCCAGAGTTTCATGGTCCTGTACAAGTTTCATGGCACCCAATCCCAGAGTTTCATGGTCCTGTCCAAGTTTCATGGCACCCAACCCCAGAGTTTCATGGTCCTGTACAAGTTTCCTGGTCCCATCCCGAGTTTCCTTCCTGGCCTCGTGAACAAACTCCATCTCCCACTAAGCTGTTTTCCTGCACTCGATTTACCGCCTGGGAATTGTGTCCCTCTCCCTTCATGTTGCCCTTATCCTCATCCTCCTCATCCTCACTCCAACTTTCCTTACTTCAGCATCCTCATCCTCACGTCACTCCTCCTTCCCCTTCTCTCTTCGCCATTCCTTCCTCTTCTCTCCTCACCATTCCTTCCTCCTCTTCCCTTTACTTTTCCTTAATCCTCACGTCACTTTTTCATCCTCTTTTTCACTTCTAGTTTTCTCTCCCCTAATTTTTCCATCCTCATCTCATCTCATCTCGCCCTCCTCCCCTTTTTCCTCCTCTTCCCTCTTTACCTTTTCTTACCACAGCCTCCTTCAGATCCTTGAGAATACTGTCGTGTCCACTGATGTCAACAACATAATTGGTCTACATTTCTCGTGGTAATTACATTTGTTTGTGTCGTGGCCATCTCATCGCCATCTTCCCTGCCTCTCTTGTATTTCCCTGTTCTTATTCAGACATCTTTTCAGACACCACCACTTTCTTAACCCTCACGTTCCCCATCCCTCTTCTTTTTCCTCCCCCTCTTTACCTCGTACCTTCTAGCTCCCCATCATTCCAAACTAGTCCTCACCTCACCTTATTTCTCTTTCATCCTCTTTTAACCATCTCCCTCAATGACCATCCCCAACTCCCACTTATTCTCTAACTCCCTCTCCTTCTTCTCTTACTCCCTCTCCTTCTCCTCCCTTCCTCTCCTTCTCCTCCTTTCCATGGCTGACCTGGGTTGTGAAGGGGAGTGGGGTGGGGTGTGGTGTGTGGGGGGGATATAGAGGAAGGCCGCTTAATGACTGAGGGAGGGGTGAGGCTCTGGTCTGGATTACAGGGGCCTTGTTGTTATAAAATAGAGTTCGTCACCCCATCTAGTGAGTGGCATTGATCCGCCCACACTTTGTTTATATTCACACATGTCTTGTTTTCCTCTCCTTATAAAATTTTAATAATAATGAAAAATAAATAAATATAAAAACAAATACAAATAATAATAATTATTATAAAAATAATAATAAAATAAAGTCCTTACTTGTTATCCATTCATCAATTTCTTTTTTGGTATTACTGAAAATTTTCGACATTTTATCTATACTTCTTTCTCTTCATTTCTTATATTACTTTCTTGTCTTATTCCTCTTTCTCTTCTTCTCCATGTCAATTCCTATTTCTCTCCTTCATTCCTTAATTCCTTATACCATTCCGTGTCTTATATTCTTCATCCCTTTCCTTTTTGTTATTACCGAAAAATTTCTTGCCGGTAATATTTAGGAGTTATTATCCTTTTGAGAGTATGCTGATAGGAATAATACTTTGCATACTGGGAAAACAAGTATAATAAAGTGTTCTCTGATCAATGTGTGTCCAGCAACAATTTTAGAAAGGAAAAAAATAAAATAAAATTGGAACATGTTATCATCGTACACCTGGCAGTCATTAACATCAACAAACATCATACATCTGGCAGTCATTGAAACATTTGACTTAGCTTACATATGGCAACCATGACAGTTTAGTAATAATTATATAGTGATAAGTTTCATTTATCTTTTTTTTTTTTTTTTTTTTTATTAGCTTGAAATAATTACGAGATGTATCAGTTAATATGTGATGGAGTAAATAGATTAATACATTTATATAATATACCGTAATCATTAATCATCTGGTTTTAGTAGAGCTTAAACGACTAATGCATAATGATCAAAGCAAATTAATTATAGATTAGAAATTCATCAGGGCCAAATGCGATTCAAAATAATTAAACTTCAAAGGATCTAAAATTCCACCCAACCCACCACCACCAAAAAAAATAAATAAATAAAAAAAAATATATAAATACAATAAATACAAATAATAATAATAATGATAAAAAATAATACCAGTAATATAATTAAATAGAAAATAATTAAAAATATATATAAATACAATAAATACAAATAATAATAATAATAATAATAAATATATAAAAAATAATAATAGCGGGAAAATAAATAAATAAATAATCAAATGTTGCGTCAACCAATAAAGGGGATAAAAAATAAATATAAACTTTTGTGTGATTTGGAGTGGCAACAGATTCCTCCAAACTACAATGTCAGGAAACAGTTGCCTTCAATACACGAGTTGAGAGAGAGAGAGAGAGAGAGAGAGAGAGAGAGAGAGAGAGAGAGAGAGAGAGAGAGAGAGATGGACAAGACTCTCCCCGCCCACCCCCCTCTATTGCATGAGAGAGAGAGAGAGAGCACACACACACACACACACACACATACAGACAGACAAGACTCTCCCCACCCCCCTCTATTGCATTTAATTATAACTTTAGGGTGGGTGAGAGGCGATGCGAGGGCCGTGGGAAACTAGTTATATTAGCACCAACATTGAACCCCCTCCCTCCCTCCCTGCCTTCTTGTCTAACTAATCCTTCATTCCTTCAGGTGGTGGATGACGGAGTACGAAATATAATCCTTACATATACCTTGTTTTTTTTCTGTCCCTGTGTCTCTCTGTGTGTCTGTCTCTCTCTCTCTCTGTGTGTCTTTGTATCTCTCTGTCTCTTTGTATCTCTCTCTCTCTCTCTCCTTCTCTTCCTCACAAAGTAAATTCAATTCATTCAATCATTATGGGATCCCGTGATGCAGTCAGAAAATTGGAGGTAAATGAGTCCTTCAGAATATTGCCACGAATCACCACCAATATATGGAAGGAGCTTGTTTCGTGGCATGGTCCTTAAAAGTTGAGGGGTTTCGAGTGGTAGCAATAATTTCCTTTATGTTAGAGGTTACTCCCAAACAGAATGAATGCAATCTCCCGTCATTTAACCCACAATAAAACTTTAAACTGCTTCACGAGGTTTGGGAAAGTCAGGGGAGTGCGTGTGTGGGACCGACTTGACCAACAGTGCGTCTCCTAATCTAATAGTTGAGGAGAAACTCTTCTTGGTAAATTTATTGTTGGGGGCTACTGAATGCCTCCTAAACTAGGCCACGGCACGAAGCAGACCACCAATTAGTAACATTGATATGATTTGTTCCTCGGATAGTTTGTAGTCTCCAGTATAAACAAGAACATGAATGAAAACCCTTCAAAAGCTCCGGCTCTTAATGATTCAAGTGAAATAATAAAATATCCATATGTAAAGGTCTCAAAAATATTAATTATGTTTTATTAGGATTTTCGTATTCATATGGTTATATTGAAATTTTGAAAATGAACCCTTTTTATTGAGGGTGAACCCCTCGGTTGAACCCCCTCTCGGCTGAGGCCGGAGCTAAACAAAAATAAATAAAAAAAACAGTAGTAGTAAATAAAAGACAATAGAAATAGAAAAAAAAATGTTCTCCACTTGAGGTAATTTTGTTGTTGTTTATTCCCGGTGAAAATGCGGCATCTCCCTCGTCCCACTTCTTAGTATTTTGTGTCGAGTTAATCCAGACCAAAACAAAATAAAACAAACATTTGGTTGGTTAAGGGCCCTGTGATCGTGTATGAGGCTTGGTGGCTGCTGAGTACGAAACAAGCCACGAAACAAGCTCCTTCAAATATAGGTGGTGTTTCGTGGTGATGTTTGAAGGACTCCCATATATTGAGGATGAAAATGTCGTATGATTCTTCCTTAACTCTTGCCCCTCTTCCAATTCCTACACATATACTTTTTTCCCTGACTCTCCCCATCTTCCTGCCTCTCATCCCCGACTCTCCCCATTTCTCTGACTCATCCTCGACTCTCCCCATCTTCCTAAGAACTCTCTTCCCCTATTCACCCCATCTCCCTGACTATGCTTTCTTCATTGACTATTTACCCTCCCCTGACTGACTCTCCTCTTTCGCTCAACTCTCATTATCTCCCTGACTCTACCTTCCACCTCACTGCCTCTCCTCTTTCACCGAACTCTCCTCTCCTTCCTGACTCTCATCTTCTCAACGACTTTGCTCTCGGTGGCTCGGCTCTAGTATTGCTCTTGCCGTGTGTGTGTGTGTGTGTGTGTGTGTGTGTGTGTGTGTGTGTGTGTGTGTGTGTGTGTGTGTGTGTGTGTCCCTGACCTTTTGACCTGGCGACCTTTCCACCTCGACCTTTCATCCCGCTATCCAGACTGCTGTAAGGTGGCTGGCTGGCTGACTGACTGGCTTGGTGTCATCAGTGCATAATAATAATAAAAGTAATAGTAGTGGTAGCAATGATATTTTTGTTTTAGAGAGAGAGAGAGAGAGAGAGAGAGAGAGAGAGAGAGAGAGAGAGAGAGAGAGAGAGAGAGAGAGAGAGAGGAGTTAATAATAATAATAATAAATATAATATGACGAGAGCAAAGGTCTCACTAATATTTTCTCACCGGAGGACTAAAGTAAATTCCAGTCCAATGGGAACACTGGTTTAAAAGTTACTTACATCCTCTGCTCAAAACACGATGCGATACGATTCAGGACTGGACAGGTTTCCCGACAATACCAACAACCAAACCAATACGATAATAGAACTTACAGGTATACGGAACTCTCCAATCAGTCAGTCCGTCAACCTGTCAGTCAGCCGCATAGTAAATCCAGCCAACTACTCACCCCCCCCCCGCTCCCCCGCCCCCGCCCGATCAGACACCGCCACACCTTGCAACACACAGACACACACACATACATAGCTCTGCCGCCGGAATTTAGATGTAACTTCCACGTTCAACTTTGTGACAAGAGAGTGGAGGTGGAGGAGTAGGTGGAGGAGGAGGAGGAGGAGGAGGTGGTGGTGGTGGTGGTGGAGGAGGAGGCAGGCCAGGGCATCGAGGCGTGAGGGTGAGGCGAGGTGAGGCAGAAGTGGGTCGTGTTCACCTCACCTCACACCAAATTGACGAGTCGTGAGCCACATTCCCACTCTGATAGTAGTATAGCTCTTGGTCCCTTGCACTTTCCTCTCTCTCTCTCCTCCCTTCAGTGTTTCTCTTTTGCAACCCTATCTTTTATAAACCATTATTTTTTACCCGTGAGAAATGCACCGATTATCTCTAGTAACCAGTAATATATCTTTCGCGTACATCCCAGTGTTAATATGTGGCAGATAAGTACAAAGTTGTATACAATTTTGAATGTACTGTATTTTGTTTTGGATTGCTTTAGAGAAGAGGCAAGATCAAGGGAAGGGAAGGGCAGAAAAGGGGAGAATGGAAAAGGGTGGGTAAAGCAGGGCAGATGAGGGCAGGGTAGGATAGACAGACATGACAGGTAAAGGCAGGGAAAGACTGACAGACGGGGCAGGCGAGGGCAGGGCAGGGCAGACAGACATACATACAGACAGGACAGGTGAGGGCAGGGCAGGGCAACTCACCTCCGGTAATGGTGAACTTTGGTATCCCTGGAGAGCGAGAGAGGAAGTTCTTACCGCTATAATGTTACTTGCTCCCGCACAGTAAAGTTGAGGCCGCAGGGACCCTTAGCAGTCACACACAGGGGAACCAGCTCAAGCACACACACACACACACACACACACACACACACACACACACACACACACACACACACACACACACACACACACACACACAGTTTCATTATCTATTACTTCGAAAAACTAAACTAAGAAATGTTGATCCAAATTGAAAGACTACAACAGATATGCTTATACCATACTCTATATAAAAATTATTATATGTATACCGGTATGTATAATCAATAACCCTCGTTTTAGAATTATCATCACACGTAACTTGAAGAAGGTTGTTTGTTGTAGCGTCTCCCCAAAGTTACGGCTGGTAAATTTTAGTAGGACACGCCACTCTGGATTCGTGTTGTATATAAATCCCACCACACACACACACACACACACACACACACACACACACACACACACACACACACACACACACACACACGGGCTATTGTCAATGGATGTCGTGAGAGGGGCGCGTATTTTTTGCCGTTCCATGGTTGAGGGAGAAAACTGCCTTGATGATTTACGGGCTGTCATACGGGACACACAACACTTATTTTCATACATAAAACATTTTAGTTGTGGTTTTGTAAATCGTATATTTTCTTTTTAGATGAAATGTCAGTAAATGGGGTCCTCCTCCTTCATAGTCCGACTGAGAGAGAGAGAGAGAAATATTAGTGTGTAACTGTGTGTGTGTGTGTGTATTCTCTGGACCCTAGTGTAGTATTATCATTTTTCTTCGCTTACTTAAAAATCGAGCCTCATAATTAATAGTGGCCTGGAATTTCAACACTAATATTTATCCATATACTTCATAGCTTTTAATGTGTTGCGTGTCAGACTGAATGGGGTTTAGTGAAAAAAAAATTGAAAAGAAAGACCACAATCCTACATCTGTTTATTTTCCTCGTAGGCTGTATCTACATGTTGCGTGTATGACTGAATGAGGTTAGTGAACATTTTTTTTGGAAAGGAAGAACACAGCTACCATCATGGGGGTTAGTAAAAAAAAAAAAAGGAGAGAAAGAACCCAATGAATATTGTTGTTATCATGGTTGTTGTAGCCATGTGATTATATATTGTTGTTGTTGTTATGGTTGTAGCCATGTGATTATATATTGTTGTTGTTGTAGCCATGTGATTATATATTGTTATCATGGTTGTTGTTGTTTTTGTTGTAGCCATGTGATTATATATTGTTGTTATCATGGTTGTTGTTGTTTTTGTTGTAGCCATGTGATTATATATTGTTGCTGTTGCTATCATGGTCGTTGTTGTTGTCGTCGCCATTGCCCTCGTCAGTGTCGTCTCATCTTTCCATCTCCTTTAGTTCTTGCCCTTATAAGTGTCGTTCTCATCTTCTCATCAACATTTTCCCTCAACTACCTTCTCCTCCACCACTTCCACTATCCCCTCCTCCATTATCACATTACCTTCTCCACCATCACCACTTCCATATCCCCTCCACCACCACCACCACTTCCACTATCCCCTCCTCCACTATCACCACCATCATTATCAGAGAGCCACCACATCCAACTTTTCCCTTCCATGCTTATCCCTTCAAAGGTCCCTGAGTGAATGAGGTTTAGTTTGCCCCGCCCCGCTCCTCCCTCCCCATGATCACAAGTAATTACATTTCCGCAAGAAAGGGGGGATGGGGCGAGGTAGTGAGGGGAGGCAGAGAGAAGACCACATGTCATCAGAAAGTTACCCTAACCTACCTACCTACCTTCCTGTCTGTCTGTCTTAAGGTTATGTTTTTGTTCTTACTTTCACACATTTAACCAATATAAACATCCAAGCCATATTTGAGTGTCTCACCCTAGTGGCCCGGGCGTCATCATATTAGATTATTTCTACATAATATCCAGGAAAACAAATCAGGAGAGAGAGAGAGAAATTAGTGTGTAACTGTGTGGGGGATACAGATGTATGTGTGTGTGCATGTGTGTGTGTGTAAGAGGGGCTTTGGTGTTGCAATGCGGGAGTGGGTCACTGTCTTTGCCACCACAGCTAAGACTCGTACACACATACAGAGGGATCGTCGCCCCCCTTCCCCCCTCATCCTTAGAATCAGAGAAGCGAGTGCATTTGATGGAGGTAGGGGGGGGATGGAGGTGAGGTGAGGGAAGAGGAATTAGAGAGCCACCTCACATTTACAACACCTGCTGAATCTTGTGGTGCCTGGGTTAATGTTGTAACATTTATTTCACATTACATTTACACTTCAGTATTTGTACCATTATATTACTGTAGTTAAAGTATTTGACCATATTAAGCCATATTAAAGTGTTTATATAATTTTTCCAGGGTCAACATAAAACTATAATATCTGCCGTTATCCTAAAATCATAATGTAAGCTGTAATCTTTTGTTTATGGGTTACCCTAATTAAGAGCTATAGCATATTGGGCTTCAGAATTGATCCTCCGAGGCAAAAAATTATCTAATGTTAGTCATATAAAAAGGTGAAAAAAAAAACCATACACTCGTTGCCCAAGAGTGAAGATATCGTAAATAAGTATGTAACAGTCCTTTGTAGATATATGTATTTTTGTTTTTGTCTGGTGGATGTGATAATCTCGGGTCATGCTGCACGTAGGAAAATGCTTAACCTTAAACTCATGATTGATGAAAAAGATCTGAAGATAAATTACTGTCAGTGTGTGTGTGGTTACCTATATTTATTGCATCCTTCCTACCATCCCTCCTATTCATATTCCTTCATATCCCCTCATCTTCATATTACTCTTTTTTTATCTTGCTCCCTCTCCTCCCCTTCTTCTCTGTCCTCTTGTTTCTGCTTCTTTTCCATACTTTCCCTCACCCTGGTGTATGGTAAAGTTAACACAGCATAAACAGCCTCACAAATATCATTATGACCTCTGTTACGGTTTGAATTTCCTTCTCACATTTTTTTTCTTCAGTTTCCACTTTATTTTTTATTTTTTTCTTCAGTTTCCTCATCTTTTTTTTTCTGTTTTCTTCAGTTTCCTCATGTTTTTTTTTCTTTTTTATTCAGTTTTCTCTTTTCTTTTTCTATATTTTCTTTCCCTTTTCTCATCCTCTTAATTTCCTTCCCCCACCACTCAGCAACATCACTAACAAGATTTGAGAAAAAGCCTCTTTGTGGTGACTGGATTACCTTGGCTCTATTTTGCCTGCCTAACAAAACCTCCTTCAGCATCTCAGAGGATGGACAAATGGGAGAGATATTTAGTATAAGGCTCTTGAGTAAATCGGAAGGAAACGAAGTGAAGGAGAGAAGGAGATAAGTTTTTGTTTTTAAATTATTATTATTATTATTATTATTCATTTAGAGTTATCCGAAGCAGGGTTTATTATTTTTGTGTCGATCTTTTGATGAGCTAATTTTTAATGGTGGTGATTATGTTCTGCCTTTATATATTCATATGATATGGACAAATTTGACAGGTTATTGATGCCTCTACATTATGTTTGAAAAATATACATACATACTCTTTCTCTTTCAACACACACACATACACACATTCTCTCTTTCTCTCAACACACATACACTCACTCTCTCTCTCTCTCAACACAGATACACACATTCTCTTTCTCTCTCTCTCTCTCTCTCTCTCTCTCTCAACACAGATACACACATTCTCTCTCTCTCTCAACACACATACACACATTCTCTCTCTCAACACAGATACACACATTCTTTCTCTCTCTCTCAACACACATTCTCTCTCTCTCTCTCTCTCTCTCTCTCTCTCTCTCTCTCTCTCTCTCTCTCTCTCTCTCTCTCTCTCTCTTTAAACCTGGTAACTGTGAAAGAGTTGTAGAGTATAATAAGAACAGCGTAATTCTTACACTGTTGTTTGGCGTGTCAGGTTCAGACCATTTGCAACGAGCGGTCTGTTAGGTTATACTGCCAGCGGTGTGTCAGAGGCAGCACAACAAATTAAAGAGGAGAGTGAGGTGAGGCAGTGGTAGGTACAGTGCCACAATGAGTGAGGTGAGGCAGTGGTAGGTACAGTGCCACAATGTATGAGGTGAGGCAGTGGTAGGAATAGTGCCACAATGAGAGGTGAGGCAATGGTAGGTACAGTGCCACAATGAGAGGTGAGGCAGTGGTAGGAATAGTGCCACAATGAGTGAGGTGAGGCAGTGGTAGGTACAGTGCCACAATGAATGAGTGAGTCAGTGGTAGGTACAGTGCCACAATGAGTGAGGTGAGGCAATGGTAGGTACAGTGCCACAATGAATGAGTGAGTCAGTGGTAGGTACAGTGCCACAATACATACACAATGCCCTCACCTTACTCATTCCACGTTTATGTCCTCGTAGTGTTTAGTGTATTGTTGTATGCCGAGATGAAAACCCCTTGGAAAATATACATTGCAGTACTCGGGTATACAGTGACCCCTCCACCCCTCATAAAGACAATACTAATAATCATAAACATTTCAACTAAATCATCGAGTCAATTAGTGCGATGTACATGGGACATAAACTACAAATGACGAAAATAAACAATAGAGAAATATAAGGGAGGGAAGGAGAGAGGCAAACACGAAGGTAACGAAGGAAAGGAAAGCGAAAATGAGTGAGAAAAATGGGAAGCCAATATTGACAGGTGTCTCTGTATGTTCTCATCGTGTGTGTGTGTGTGTTGTAAGGTGGCCTCCAATCAACTGCTGGCAATTGTACATACACGGTTGCCTTGGTGTGTGTATGTGTGTGTGTGTTTAGGCTACTAATGATAAACGACAGGTAACAACAGAAAAAAATAAATAGAAATTAAGAAAATAATGATAAAAGTGACTGACAAAAAAAAAAAAAATGGGACACGGGAACCTCGAAAAAATAATCAGCATAAGGAAACATTAGATGAGCAGCAGTAATGAACAGGAGGCGTTATAATTGGTACGAGGTGCAATTAAGAGGGTGATTAGAGTGTGGGTGACTAGCGATACAAGCCACACGGGGGAAGACGCCTAACGAGGTAGTTAATGGATGGTTTAATTGAGCGAATTATTCTCCGAGATGTGATATCGGGATGCGTCAATACTGTGGGTGTTTGTTGGGGGTAATTAAGATAAGGTCTGAAGGAGGAGTAATTAATGATGAGTGTTAGTAATAGGTCAATCGAGGTATATAGGGAAGGACATGCAGGGTTACTAAGGAAATAAATCGAAGTAGGGAAAGGACATGCAGGGTTACTAAGGAAATAAATCGAGGTAGGGAAAGGACAGGGTATACTAAGGAAATAAAATGTATGCTGGTTTAATTATGTATGCAGAAGGTATGAAAAATATTTATATGTTATTGGATATTATGGTTTATTGTGTTTCATAGGGAGGGAAGCATAGGATGGAAGGAGTAGTAGTAGTAGATGGTGGTGTGAATGAAGAAGGTTGAGTGATGGAGAGTGTGGTGTTGTGTGATGGAGAGAGTGGTGCTGAGTGATGGAGAGAGTGGTGTGAATGAAGAAGGTTGGGAGAGAGTGGTGTTGTGTTGTGTGGTGTGGTGTTGTGTTGTGTGGTGTGGTGTGGTGTGGTGTTGTGTGGTGAGGTGTTGTGTGGTGTGGTGTGGTGTTGTGTGGCGTTGTGTTGTGTGCTGTGGTGTGGTGTGGGCAGGGTGTGGCAGGGTAGCGAGTGTGGAAGGAAGGTAGAGTCAGACTTGTCCTAAAGGTGAGAAGACAGAGAGGTGAGGAGATATAATGAATGGATGGATGGATGGATGGATAGATGGATGGATGGATGGATGGATGGATGGGCGTATATGACTTTGGTGGCAGGGTTGAGGTTGTGTGTGTGTGTGTGTGTGTGTGTGTGTGTGTGTGTGTGTGTGTGTGTGTGTAAAAGAAAGAAAATAGAGTGAGTGAGTGAGAAGGGGGACAGGTGGAGTGAAGTAGGAAGCAGTGTTCAGGAAGGTGAACTTGCGAGAGTGAGACAGAAGTTTGGAAGACAAGACAGAGACATTTCCACCTCCCTCCCCCACTTCTTCCCTCCACTACACCACTTTCCACCTCCCTCCCCCACTTCTTCCCTCCACTACACCACTTTCCACCTCCCTCTCCCACTTCTTTCCTCCATTACACCACTTTCCACCTCCCTCTCCCACTTCTTCCCTCCACTACACCACTTTCCACCTCCCTCTCCCACTTCTTCCCTCCATTACACCACTTTCCACCTCCACATCTTCCATCATTGCTCTCTCCTTTTTCCTTTTTCCTTCACCTCATTCATCCACCACCAACACCACAATCCACATCCTTCCACCACAAAGTTCAAGCAGCTCTTCCACCCGGTTATTCACTAAAGATATATTACAAACGTTTAGAAAATACCAGTCCGTTTGCCAGTAAATCTAAATTTATATTATTTGAAATATCAAACTTTCGTGTG
The DNA here is from genome assembly GCA_034508575.1 of Petrolisthes manimaculis. NCBI lineage: Eukaryota > Metazoa > Arthropoda > Malacostraca > Decapoda > Porcellanidae > Petrolisthes > Petrolisthes manimaculis. Next base: position 16,132 of record JAWZYT010005656.1, read on the forward strand.
TCTACTATTGTGGGAATTTGATTAAGTTCATCGTGGTCAAGCAAGTGTAATTTCTCCAGCATAAAAATAAACATTGGTTGACGAGACCACCTAGACCTAAAGAGTTTGAACTTTTGTGTGGTTGATGTCTCTCCAGCTTCACCGATGTCAAAAGTTCTGATTACTTTGACATACAGAGTGGGAAGAGGAGGAGGAGGAGGAGGAGGTCTAACATTAGTGCCTTTCTTTCTTGTCCATGAATATTTAATTACCTGTGAAATGCAAACTAGGCTTCGTCGTTCACAGGTTCAAAGAAAGATGGTAATTTTGGTGATGGATTAACTTGTAGGGCCCTTTTCATTTCGTCCCCTTCTTGATAATCCCCCATTTTGGGACCAGTGTTGTCAAAGTTTAACCCATAAGACTTGCAAGAGGAAGTGAAGAAGAAATTTTTACCTCGCTCTTACTAAATAAAATAGGTAATAATTTGAGATACAGAGCGCCAGTGAATATTATTATTATTATTATTATTATTATTATTATTATTATTATTATTATTATAGGACACTGATATTACCTTCTGTCTATATCAGCAACTTGACTTATCACTATTTTTTCCCACAATTCATTTTCATTGCAACATTTTTTTTCCATAATAATCAACAACGTCGAAACGATGTGTCAGTAGTGAGCAGCTTAGCATCAGCCCCGACTCTGATGGTGAGGTGGGAGGCAGGATGAGGAAGGAAGGAAAGCTGGACAAAAGGGAGGGAGGGGGAAAGGAAAAAATAAAGGAAGGGAGGAAAGGAGAGGGAAAGAAATAAAGGAAGGGAGCTAGGGAGGGGGAAATGAAGGGAGAGGGAATAACATAAACAACGGGAGGGAACTAGCTAGAGAGGAAGGGATAGGGAGGAAGAAAAAGAGCAAGGAAGGGAGGGAGTCGAAGTGGAAAAATGGCCGACATGGACAGTTTTATATTTTGTTCCGTTTCTTGAGCCGACTGATCCCACCCTGCCTCATTAGGACGGGAGGCTGCCGTTGTGGGGAGGGGGGGGGGGGTCTTCCTTCCTTCCTTCCGTCAGATGATTCCCGTCACTAGTATACCCTATTGTCTAGGTCGGGTAAACATAATGAATCTTGTGGTTCGCTGATACTTATTCATCCTCGTGACGGGACACACGTAATGCATTAATTCACTGTCTTCTTCATGTTTGGAATATGTTGTGTTGTGGTCGTAGCAGAAAACAAAAATCAATGTTGGAGTTGAAACAATTTGTCAATGGTTTTAAAACCATTGACAGATTGTTTAAACTCCAACGTTGTTGTCAGAACATAAAGTATATTCTTGTTTGGATATTCAGCAAGTACTGTTGGTGTGGCACTGAGAGAGATCATGACACTGTGAGGAGGGATGGTGTGGCACTGTGAAGAGTGGTGACGTGGCACTGTGAGGAGTTGTGACGTGGCACTGTGAGGAGTGGTGACATGGCACTGTGAGGGGTGGGTGACCGAGTGCCACCACCAACTTCGTGATCGTTTACATTCCGGTGGTGGAGTGGTGGTGTGTGTCCCCTGGGAGCCTCACTTCTCCTTCTCGTCGTCTTCCTGTCTCCTCCTGTTACTGCCTCCTCCACCCTTTACTACTGCTATCACTACTCCTACTGCCACTACCACTAGTTCTTCTACTACTCCCACCACCACCACCACTACTACTACTATTACTCCCAGCACCACTACTATTACTCCCACCACCACTACTATTACTTCCACCACTACTACTACCACCACCCCCACCCCCACCACTACTACTACTACTACTATTACTCCCACCATCAATACTACTACTACTATTACTCCCACTACAACACCTCCACCTCGTGCCTCCCACTTTATTGCTACTTTCGCTACTAATGTTCTATTCATTGTTACTTGGGTCACTTCTTAATGCAGCCTGCTCTTGCCTTTAATGTTGCTACTCTTGCTAATTATTGCTGGAATCAGATATTAGCATTTCCTCTTCTTCTTCCTCCTCCTCTTCCTCTTTGGAATGGTCTACCTGCAAACGTAGTAAAATGTAACACAATAGAAACTTTCAAATAAACATCTAGACAAATATCTCGAAAACAAGCCCCCCCACCCCCAACTCAACGTTATTTGTTATAGAAAGATCGCTACGTACAAAACTCAGTTCATATTTTAGGATGTATATAGTGTTAGATCAACTGTAGCATTGAGTGATTTTTTTCCCTCGATCTTTCCTTTCCTTTCCTAAATTCCACAGCAGTTTATTATCTTCATGGCAAAAAGGCAACTCATTACAGAAACGGGAAATCAATATACTTAAAAGATATCAGTCGAGAGATTATTTTAATGTGTGTCCAGGATAGAAGTGAAAAAAGACTAATGCCAGAAAAATACAGGAGGAGAACGAAGGTTGTGGCAAAACGTGTTGGTGGGGGAGGGGTGGGGGGGGGGAACTCTAGCTTACGTGGAAGGAATGGAAAAAAGATCAGTAGCCTATACCGTACGCAGGGGTCTTTTCCAGATAACATTTTTATAGTCCTATATCTTTTTTCTGTAACTCATTAAATTGCTGGGGGGGTCTTTTTATTCCCGTACTCTTGTTTTCCATTTTTTGTTTAATGAGAATTCAATGAGGGTGTGTGTGTGTGTTTTGTTGGTGTGTCCTTTCTCATTAACTTTTACTCTCCACTGAACCCCTTTCCCCTCCTCCCTTCCTCCCAACAAACCCCTTTACCTGCCCCCCTTCCAGTAACCCTGACCTCCTGTATCCCCCCCCCCTCACTGTATCCCCTCCCTCCCCTCCATGAATATCAATGTGACACCCACTAAATACTCCACAGTTACCCTCTACTGCACTCCACCTTCCTCCCCCCCCCCCCTGCTCCCCTCCTCTTCGCCCCCCTTCCTTCTAAATGCTCCTCTGCTCCCACTTATAAATAATTACTACTTTTCTCCCTTTTCTATATATAAATACTACTCTTCTCACCTTCCTAAATATTTCTCTATGACCCCTATATTTTTTCTTTATCTGCTCTTCCTCCCCCCTATACCCAACTCGCCTGACCCCCTTCTGAATATTCCCCTGCTCCCCCCCCCCCACCCCAGACCGGCACTAATGGCCAGGGGGCAGTAAAAGGGACACCGCCCCCCTAACTCTTGCTGCGCTTGGCATTAAGGCATGAGATATAAGGCTGGAGTGTTTTTTTATTTTTTTTCAGAGACAACCTTTGCCTGCCTGGCTGTGGGTGGCGAGGCGGGAGGAGTAGGTGGGAAAGAAGAGTAGGAGAGAAATAGGCGAGAGTAGGAGGGAAAGAGAAGTAGGAGGGAACGAGAAGGGAGGAGTAGGAGGGAACGAAAAGGGAAAAGTAGGAGGGAAAGAAGAGTATATGAGGGAACGAGAAGGGAGGAATAGGAGGGAACGAGAAAGGAGGAGTGGGAGAGAAAGAGGAGAGGGAGTAGAAGTGCGGGGGAAAACAAGAAGGTAGGACAAACTAAAAAGTGAGAGGAAAGAGGGAAGGGAGGAGTGAGACTAAGTGGAGGAGTGGGGAAATCGAAGGGAGAGTGTGAGTGTGGATGGAAGGAGAGAAGGATAGGGAGAAGACACAATAATATATCAATAATTCCCTTCTAACTGATATGATCTTAAGGGGGGAAGTTTTGTGTTTGTAAATCTGGAGCAACTGAATTCTCCAAACTACTCCAAACAATAGAACACTTACTATTTTTGCTCTTCTATTGTCCTGTGACCTAGAGTACTTTGGAGGCATCAAGGCACTCCAATTTATCAAAAAAAGAATTTCCACCCTAAGGACATAACGTTTTCGCTTCCATTCCAGCGTTCATAAGTAGTTGATAATTTACCTAGTTGTATAAATAATTTAATTAACTCGTCTTGGATTACAGTTAATTTACCGAGAAAGCCAAGAATTTAAATGAGAGTCTGTACGTTTTCGCCATGATATGAAATCAAAGTGGATTAGCCTATATATATCAGTACTGTACAGCCACAATCATATATCCACCGACACTTTCCATCCTTCGTAGTAAATAGATTGGTAATAACGAACAACACGTGAATGATTTTTCAGCACCTCATAATAATAATAATTGAGGGGGTTGTATGATTATATATTTGTATATGATACTGATTTATTTGCACGATGGAAGGAAAATGTGGGTGGTTATTTTATTGTGGCTGTACAGTCAGGAGCACTAATAAGTATACAGGTGTGCTTGGAATACCTAGAGACAGTAAATAAAAACACAATAACATCTCTATTGGAATGACTTCGTTTGTGATTTGGACTGTTCAAAGCTTCAATTCAAAGCTGTATACATATTAGTGCTCGTGACTGTACAGTTGCCAAAAAAGGTATTACGACAACTTTTGATACATTAAATATATTAATGTCCATAATTGTTTGTAGGTATTATAAGTATGCATTACAGAAGGATATATATTTCCTTCTGTTATACATGCTTATAGTCCCTACAAAAGTTGTGGATATTACTAAGGTTAAAGTTCTATCAAGATTTGTCGCAATACCTTTTTTGGCAACTGTACGTTCAGCATTGGTGGACGTGATCATCAACATCCTTCTCATCTCTGGAACTGTGGTTGTTTGATCGTATATGTTATCCATCTACGTCTGGGTTGAATATTATTACGCGTCTCGTTATATTTTGGGGGGCAGGAAAAGACTTGTAATTGGCAGGCCTCTGTATTTTTAGGGGGTCGAGTTGTGCTGTACCCAACATGTATATTATCCGGTATATATATCTATTTTTTTTTTTAGTGAGCTGCTTGCTGTGTGGGTGGGGGTGTGTTTGTGTGTGTGCAGGGGTTCACTATCCTCATCATTCTATCCTCAATCTTCTCATTTCATCATTCTATCCTCACTCGTCTCTTCTCATCATTCTATCCTCACTTTTCTCATCTCATCCTTCTATCCTCACTCATCTCATCCTTCTATCCTCATTTTTCTCATCTGTCTATCTTCACCTGCATGTTCCATCTCTAATTTCTCTTCCCCATCCTCATCATCCTATCCACTCTTATCCTGGTGTCCTATCCTGATCATCCTATCCACTCTTATCCTAGTAATGATATCCTCAATTCTGTCCTGTCACCCACATCACACTGCAATATCTCTTAATACACACACTTACATCACGTTACAATACCACACACACACACTTCTCGAACACCACCACCAAATAACCAACCAACCAACCGAATATCACAACACACTCTTCCATACTGCATATCATCACGCAACACCTCACACTAAAATCTGAAACACACACACACACACACACTCCAGTTCACACCACATAACCCCCGACCACACCTCACAACACGTACATGCATAATTATATCACCACATGCTTTTTCCTTCCTTTCATTATCACACTCATCGATCACACACACACACACACACACACACACACACACACACACACACACACACACACACACACACACACACACACACCATCCAGTTCACACCTCATCACTCCCAAGAACAGATCTCTCGTCACTTCTCCCTCAGCCTCGTCAGCAGATCAATTATCCAATCTAAGGCACTGGAAACTGATCTATTATGCATGACTGAAGTTGGTGAAGGGACCGTCTTGGGTGAACTGATGTTCCTCCCTCCCTTGTCTTGCTCGTATTGGTGTAGATGTGGGTGTGTGTAAGTGGGTTTCTGTGTCGTGTGTGTGTGTGTGTAAGTGGGTTTCTGTGTGTGTGTGTAAATGGGTTTCTCTGTGTATATGAGTTTCTGTGTGTAAGTAGGTCTGTATGTGACAGCTTATGGTGGCTGAGTAAATACTACAGTGTGTGTGTGTGTGTGTGTATTTGCGTGGGGTTAGACTTGCATTGCGTGCGTTGCGTGGGAAGAGCGTGTGTGTGTGATCCCAGGAGGTTGGTGTGTGAGCATAAAATCCCCTTTCCACTAAAGAGGATAGCAAACTTGTAGTCTCTGTCAGTAGCTACCTTTCACTTCTCAACCATTCCGCCCACATACACATTCACACACACACAGAAAAAGAATGTATGTGTGTGTGTGTGTGTGTGTGTGTGTCCATTGGTATCAGTAGCTACCTCTCAGTTCTCAACCATTTCCCCCACATACACATTCACACACACACAGAAAAAGAATGTGTGTGTGTGTGTGTGTGTCTGTGTGTCCATTGGTATGCTAGCCAAGAGAGTCCTGAGGCGGCAGAGCGAACCCTACGCTTTTTATCCCAGACGTGACAAGACGAAAGGCACCTCATCAGGACATCTCTTGGGACCCTCCTGCTTCCCCTCTATTGGGCCTCGGTACTCTGTGTGGGCGTTGGGTGTGGGTGTGGAGAGGTGTATGTGTGGACTTTTTACTCTATATGGGTGTGGGTGTAGGTAGGTGTATGGGTGGACTTTTTACTCTACATTATATGGGTGTGGGTAGGTGTATGGGTGGACTTTTTACTCTATATGGGTGTGGGTGTGGGTAGGTGTATGGGTGGGCTTTTTACTCTATATGGGTGTGGGTGTGGGTAGGTGTATGGGTGGACTTTTTACTCTACATTATATGGGTGTGGGTGTGGGGAGGTATATGGGTGGACTTTTTACTCTACTCTATATGGGTGTGGGTAGGTGTATGGGTGGACTTTTTACTCTACATTATATGGGTGTGGGTGTGGGGAGGTATATGGGTGGACTTTTTATTCTATATGGTCGTGGGAAGGTGTATAGGAAGATATACTTATAGTACATCTCTCAACAGATTTCTTCACACTTTTCCTTCCACCTGTCTCCACTATTACTACAATCAGCGTGGGTCTTATCTTTTACTCCACCTCCTTCCACTCCTCTCCTCCATCATCACTACTACTACTACCCACCACTTCCATCCACCCCCACCCTTCCCTCCACCTGTACCGTACCTTGGGAATGTGTGCGCGAGAGAAAAGGGAGGGGGAGGAGGAGGGAGGGTGGGGGATGCAGAGTGAACCAACCCCCTACCATCTGTTGTAATACTTCCCCAATTTTCCTAATAGCCCGACCAATGACGTCCTGAGGGGCAAATTAGGTCATTTTTCTCGCCTTCTCCCTACCTTCTAATTAAACCCTCTCACCCCTCAATTGAATACTCTCTCTCTCATAATATCAGTCCATCACTTCACTACCCTTTTCTGTACTACATTTTACTTTCATTTCCATTCCAGCCATTCCATTTTTAGTTTATCCCTTCCCAGCATCTCCCTTTCTCTCCCAGCTTCTCCCATTTCAGTCCTTCCCCTTCCAGCCTCTCCCATTTCAGTCCTTCCCCTCCCAGCCTCTCCCATTTCAGTCCTTCCCTTTCCGTCTCTACTTTTCTCAGTCCCTCCCTTTCCGGCTCTACCTTTCTCAGTCCCTCCCTTTCCAGCTCTCCTTTCACTTCCCATTGCCACGAGAGACTCCCCGGTGTCCTCCCCATCTTCAACATCCTCTCGTCAGACACCACCAGAGTCTTTTATACTACTAGGCGTCTGTCCTCACACTGACCACACCTTCCTTCCTTCCTCCATCTCACCCCAGGCACTTTCTCTAAGCCATAATATATCTACCTACCTATCTACGCTTATTTCCGTCTCATCCACAGCCACGCTCTTTCTAATTCACTTTCTCTCTGCCACATCTATCTACGCTTTTTCTGTCTCCTCCACAGCCACGCTCATTCTAATTCAGTCTCAGCCTTACTCTTTGAATATGTCTTTCTAACACACACTCTATCTATATATCTCTCCATTTCACCCAAACCCACACTTTCTCACCCATAACATCGCTCTTTCTAATTCTATCTCACCCACACCTCCTACTCCTTCAATTTTTGTTTTCTTCTCCCGTTCCTGTTTCCCTCTCCTTCCTTGGATATTTTTCTTTCTCAACTTACGTTTCCCCTCTTTTCTTCTCCTTTTGATATTGTATCCTTTCTCTGTCTCTTCTTGCCTCTTTTTTCCCGTTCCATTTCTCTCGTATTTTCATTCACTTTCACTTCCTCCTCACGTTTGCAGCCTGCTCTCCAATTTTCCCTTCCTTTTACACACCCAATTTTGTCATATATTAATTTCCCGTCTTACTCATTCATTTTCTATTCTTCATTATTCTCTATTAACATCATTCGTCCTCATCCCCCCCCCCATTTCTCATTCCTTCCCTCCTTTCTCCACTTCGCCTCATCCCTGTCTGTGCCTTTCCACCACTTTCTCATTTTTACATCTTCCACCAAGTCCTATTTCCTATAATCTCTCTTTTATTTTCTCTCTCCACCTCTTCCTCATTCCATCTTTCCTTCCTCCCTCCGTCCCATCCCCAATTCTCCTTCCTCCTTCCAACTCTTAACTTGGACTGGAGTGTGGGAGAGTCCACTAATGCCACACCTGCCCGCTTCCTGCCTTTCTGTCCGCCTGCCTGTCTGCCTGCCAACCTGCCTGCCTTCGTATGTGTCTGCTTGCTTGCTTGTCTGACCGCCTGTCTCTCTTTCTACCTTGTTTTCTGTTATCCTGTGTGCCTTCCCAATCTCTTGACAATGTATGCATGATGTGCTTGCCTTCCTAGCTATCTTCTTACAAACTCCTCCCATATCTGTCTGTCTGTCTCCTGCCTACCTGCATGCCTTCCTTCTTATCTTTTTCCTACAATCCTGCTTGCTTTATATCCTTCCTATCCGGCTGCCTCTACATCTACGTATCACCATAACTTCCCGTCTACTTATCTTGCTATAAAGTCAGTATGTCCGTAAATTTAAAGATATTGATTCCTCCAAACCTTAGATAGAGCCTTTATAAAGAGTGCTTCATTATGGGTGCAATGTTTTATGTCATAGTTTTAACGTGGTGACATCTTATCCTTCATGATTACCTATTATGTTCAGCCTGCCATTGTTGCTGGTAGCTTGTTTTCCACAGTCTCTCCTCTGAAACTCTTCCTCTTCTCTTCCAGTCACTCTGTCCTCCCATCATTTTCTTCAGTCTATCCTTGCCACCAGTTTTTGCTATCAGATCCCTGCCACCATCCTCTGCCATCATACCTTACTTCCTTCACCCCAACTTTCCCTCTCATCCTTTCTCTCTCCAATCTTCCATCCCCAACTTCTCCAAGTCTCACTTCCTCCCTCCCTGCTTTTCCCTTCCTCCATCACTCTCTGACGTCTTTTCATTCCTCCCACACTTTCCTATTACTTTATCTCTTTCACGTACTCTTTTCGTTCCTTTCTATATTCCACACTTTCTTTCCTCCACCTTCGTTCCTTCCCTCCTTCACCTCCCTCATCCCTCTATCTTTCCCCCTCCTACCTCCACCTCCTCCCTCCCTCCCTCCTATCTCCTTCCTCCCCCCTGGACATGACTAACGACGCGGCTGGACTTGACAAATATCAACAAAAGAGGAGCGACTTGATACCCTCCACCCTTCCTATCGTGTCCGCCATGTCTCCTCCTCTCTCTCTCTTTCTCCCTCCCTCTTTCCTTTTCTCATTCTTCCTCTCTCCCCTTTCAAACCAAATCTCTCCTCACCACCTCCTCCTTCTCCATTTGCTCCTGCTCATCCTCTTCTTTTCTCCCACTTCTCTTCTTCCTCCTATTATCCGCCTTCTTCTTCTTCCCTCTCCTCCTCCTCCTCCTCCTTTTCCACTAATACCCTAATACTATACACGTAGCAGGTAACATCAAGATAGGTGCATAAGGCTGCATCTAAAATAATGACCTCACTCTTCCTGTGCCTCCTCATTGTGTGTGCTTCGCTGTAGTAGTGATAATACCGTATTGTCCCACTATTTATTTGCCGTACTTCTTACTTAATTTATCGCAAATAATATTCCTTCAAGATTCTTAATTAACTAACTCACTTCCACCGCTAATTCTGATCTAGAGGAGTACTACTATACGTCAGACTTAACTCCCTGCCTGCGCCAACCTCTTCATTCTCCTTGAGTGTCTTCTTTATTTATTTATGTTTTATTACGAGTTGTGTGTGTGTGTGTGTTGCCGTTGTGGTGTGCCATGCAAAATTCAGACGCCAGGACATACACACACACACAAATAAACACTCTCTCTCTCTCACACACACACACAAACACACAAATAAACACTCTCTCTATCGCTCTCTCTCTCTCTCTCTCACACACACATTATATATGTATACATAAATGTATACAACTTGCCATCTTGTGACCCCCCCCACCACCACCACCGTCGTCTTGAAGCCCACTATTCTGTTTAACCTGATTACGTCCAGGTACCAGATGAAAATTCCGTGCTGAGCTCATAATGTACTTAGTGAGTAAAAGTGGGTTGGGACTTGTGCACTGGTGGGTAATGTGGCCTCTATCTCTCTCTCACACACACACATACGCACGCACGCACGCACACTCATACACATATATATAATACTTTCTTTCTCTTTCAAACACACACACACACACTCTCCTTCTCTTACACACACACACTTCTCTCTCTCTCTCTCACCAGATAACCGATAGTAAAGGCGTCCTAAAGCAGAGTGGCAGCCGGTCTCACTCAGAAGCCACGACACTGTGTCTAACTCTGTTCCTTTTGTGTTCTCTCTCTTTCTCTTTCTCTCTCTCTCTCTCTCTCTCTCTCTCTCTCTCTCTCTCTCTCTCTCTCTCTCTCTCTCTCTCTTTCTCTTTCTCTTTCTCTCTCTCTTTCTCTGATCTTAAACTTTCGGAGGTACAGTGTGCTTCCCTCCTACATAAAGTTGTAAAAATAATGTACACCTCGTCAGTAGTTGTTCAAGGTTTAGTTATTCTCCAAAATTAAGAATAGTGCTTGGAGGTCAGTGGTGGTGAGGTCCAAGGTCAATGGAATGAGTGACCCCTTGAGAACTAAGACAGAAGGAATCTCTTGTAATCGACCCCCTGAAACTTTACCCATTCCAAGTTTTGCCTTGGAGAAAAAGACTCTCGGCGCTGGTCTAAGTTGGAACAAGCTTCCTCTAAATTTGATGAACGATGTAAGGTTTGAGGGAAAGGGTTCTGATGTCTTAAGAAATATTACATCGAATCTGCAATTAACTATTAACTAGTATCATATTATAATTGTCTATTTGTATTCATTCTGCTTCTCTACTTTATGAAACTTTATTCTTGACCTTAAATGTCAATACTGGTACTGGTGTTAATATATTACATTGATCCATCCTTCATTATCAATACACCTTCGTCAGTGTAATTAAAAAAGCAGAGACAGCAAAGCGACAGCAAGGCCCCATCACCGCCCGCTTGGTTCCCCTCACAACACGGCGCAGGACACGTGATAATTATTTCTTTACACGGCCTCGGTGTCGTAATGTTGTGTTTGGGGTTGTGGTTGGTTGGCTTTTGCAATCTCGGTGTCGGCAGCATTTATTTCTCTTTCTCGCGCCTGCTGTTTTCATTTTCCTTGTCGTTCGTATTAAGCGGAAGTCACCCAAGAGATTCTTTCTTTCCTTGCCCGCTTTTGTCTCATTTTGATGTCAGGGATGATATGTAAATACGCTCTCCCAGTCAGAGTGCACGAGTGTCAGGTGAGGAGAGGGTGGGAGGGGGGGGGGGCTGGTGCAGGTGGTGGTGGGGGTTGAGGTTGAGGCAGAGTTGAGGTGGTGGTAGTGGGGAAAGGGTATCATGGCCTGGGTGATGTGTGTGTTTGTGGGGGAGGGGGGTGGTGGGGGTTGGGAAAGGGTGTCATGGCCATGGAGTATTCTAGCTCCATGGTCATGGCCCGGGTGGTGGGGTGGGTGAGGGGGGGCACGCAGATTAAAGTTAATGAATTATATACTACAGAAATTTAAAGGGGTCGTTTGTGATGGGTTAATTGGAGTCTATAAGTACTGCATCAAGACAGTTTTCCTTTATGACATTGTATACTAAGGAATCTGGTTTCGTAGCACAGTTCGTCCAAAATAAATCATTGTCCCATTAAACAGAGTGTGGATAGAGAGGTATGGCTGAATTGTCGTTGAACATTACTTAAAAAAAATATATATCGGAGGGTAAAAGCGATGGTATTGATTGATTACTTTTGTGAATGTGTTGCGTATGGTACAGTCATGAGCACTAATAAGTATCCAGGTGTGCTTCGAATACCTAGCGACAGTAAATAAAGGCACAATAAGATCTCCACTGGACTTGCTCGTGAGTGTACACCTCAAATATGTATTGAAATGTCAAGCCACCTCTGTATCCGACACATGGGTTTCTTTAAAAGTGTTCGAGTGACTGAAAAGCTTAATGAGACGAGTGACACTTCCGAACCTTAAAATATGTCACCTCTAATTTATGGTGTCTGTTTTATATTACTTTCATCTTATATTCCTATAGATTGTTGCTTAATGTGTCCTTGTATTATGAAGGCGGGGATTCTTAAACATACATCGAGTTCATCCGACTGGAAAGTAATTGAAACTGTGGATATTTTTTCCTATAATTTTTGTGGAAACTTTGAAGGGAAAACTGATGAAGGCTAAGATTTCCATGATCACATTTTTATCGTTCTTGTGTTATTTTTTTAGACAGATAACTCTCAGACGATGATTACTATTATTACTCCATGAAAACTATTATTACAGGCGTCTTACTTCAACCATCAAAATTATATATATTGAGGTATAAACATCATGGAAGACTTGGAGTGTTACAGATTCCACCAAACTTGGCTTAAAGAAATGTAAATAAATAAATAAAATAAAACCAGATCCCTGTCCTCGTAAAATTGGCTGGCGATCCGTTTCCTGGTATACTTTTGAGGAACCACTCGCCTTCAAATTAACCGACAAGAATTGGTAAATCTGGAGCAACTGAATCCTCCAAACTATTTCAAGCAACAGAAGAACACTTATTACTTTTACTCTTCTGGTCCTGTTTCTTAGCATACTTTGGAGGAATCAAGGCACTCCCATTCACCAAAAGAGAATTACCCCATTAAAGTCGTCTCATTCAGGACATGGGTTTAGTACTGTAGACGGTGGCGGAGGTCTGGCCTTTAGAGTGAATGGCCAATCGCAGAAATGGGCCTTGGTTGGTTGGGAAGGGTCGGTGATGTGAGGGAAGCGTGGACAGGGACGAAGGACGCTCTCGAATTTAGACAACACAGGAAGGTGGAGTGAAAATAGGCAAACAGGAATGGTGGAACTATAGCAAAACGACAAACAGGAATGGTGGAACTATAGCAAAACGACAAACAGGAATTTACGAGCGCGGTGTGTACTAAATGAACAAACAATCTTGGGTGTATGGAAAATAATTATCATCAACGTTTGTGGCTGATTAATTTAAATATATTAATTTTATGATGGCATGGAAGTAATACAGACACTCAAGAGTTACAAATAATATCGATTAACCCTTTTTCTATTTGACTTTTTGACTTTTAACATATTTATTAACTCCAAACGATAATAAATATGATTCATCGGAGGAAAAACCAAGTACCCCTCAAAAAGTAAACAGAATTACATTAGTCCCGAATGTTAATGGGTGAATAAGGAACTGTCTTTCAATATCTACCAGGAACCCCAAGTAGTCAACACCAGTCAACTCTCCAATCATTAACGTCTCGTCCTCAACAAGTCCCCCAGAATCCCACAATTGTCAACTTATCTCTTTAAATCCCCATCCTCATTTATTCCCACAACAACTGTCAACTTGACCTCATTATATCCCCATCCTCATTTATAACCACAACTACTGTCAACTGGGTCTCTTTAATTAAATCCCCATTTTCATTTACTCATAAAATTCCCATCCTCCTTCAATCACACAGTATCCCACAACTGTTAACTTGCCCACATTAAAATCCAGCCAACAAGTCCTACAGTATTCTTCCTACTCCTGTCAACTTAGCCTCATTAAATTCCAACCCTGAATATCCCTTGCTGGGCAATAAAGAATAAACAACCACAGTTAGATTCACGTATCAGTATTCAGTTCCCCCATAGATAATGTCAGGATAGTTGTGTTGTGGTGGCGAGAATAGAGGTGAAGAGGGGAGGGGAGGGGGGCTTGATATGGGGAGAGCAGCCCCCTAATTCCATTGTCTCCATATATTTTTGTTATTTGTTTTTTGCCCCCCTCACTCCTGGCTCCCTCACGTCTCCTGCTGCCCCCTACAGAGCCATACAATGCACCGGGTGGGTTCTCTTGCCTAACCAAAATAAAAACACAAAGGGGCCATTCAACCTCTCCCCTGTATAGACCAGAGGGGAGAAAACTGCACAAATTGGCGGACGAGGTGGAATGGTTGGAGTGTGTGTGTGTGTGTGTGTGTGAGAGGTGGGGGGGAAGGGGGAGGGATACCATATGACAGCACCAATAATTCTCTCTCTATCTCCCACTCCATAGATAAGCTCGAAGTGTTGTTGTAGTAGATGAATCCCTATTTTTATCTCTATAATATAATTCCCTCAAACTCACACTGGTGGTAATTCATCCAAACAGTCTTAATTATTAAAATGTTTCCTTGACTCAATGTGAACGAATCAAGAAAGTACTCAGACAAACGTTTAACCTTTAGGGAAGCATCACTTATATAATTATCAGAGAGGTGGACATGATACCAGTCAGGCACATACAACAATTCACAAAAAGAGAAAGAATGAACACTCGCTACTGCTGCTACTACTACTACTACTACTGCACCTCATAACTAACTAACTAACTAACTAAATACATGGCCGTATGCATACAGGTTTAATATTAAGCAAAGAAAAGCTGCAGTTGTGGAAGAGGAAGAGAAAAACCTTTATGCATTTTTGATGTGTCTTACTTTTACCCAGAGGCCTGAGGTAAGTTCCGGTGCCTTAACTAGAAGCTGGTGTAGCCACGCATGGCCGCCAAGTTATGTAGATTGTTTTGAATTAAATTGCATACATTAGTACAAGGTTGGGAGTGGCGGGGGCGGGGTGAGGGACAAGCGACTCTGAGGCACAGGGACATAAGGACTAGGGGTCTGACAGGAGTGTAGGAGGTGGGTGTGAGGGTGGGGTAGGGGGCTGTCTAAGTGGGCGAGATGGAGGGAGGCTGCAGGGTTAGTTTGGCAGCCATATTTTAACGGGGTCATTTTTAGAGGAAGTGAAGGTCGGCAGGCTCCTACAAACGATGCTACAACAAGACAATTTCCCTTCTTAAGGACCCTGTGATCGTGTATGAAACTTGGAGACTTCTGATTCCTCCTGACTATGCCACGAAACAAGCTCCTTCCATACTGGTGGTGTTTCGTGGCAATGTTTGAAGGACTCATTAACCTCAAATGTTCTTACTACAACACAGGGTCTCTTAATCGTACACTGAATAACTCGTCTGTTTCAAGGCAGAGTTTGGAGGAATCAGTAGCCCTCCAAGAGATGACGACCCCCTTAAAACCTATTAGTGGTTAGTACAATGCATTTAGGAACTTTACTCTCCTTATTCCACTACATCCTTTCATATCCCTCCTTCTCCCTCTCACATTTTTTCCTCTTACTCTTTTCCTTCCCTTTCCCCATTCCCCTCTTTCACCCTGTCCTCTTCTTTTTGTCCCTGTACTAAATTGTTAAACTCCTTACCTCCCTCCCCCCTCTTTCCTATTCCATTCCATTCTCCCCTTCCCATGTCTCTACTTTTTAAAATCTCCCACCCTTTCCCTCCTCCCTCCCCCTGTCATTTTCTCTTCCCTTCTCGTCCCCTCCCATCAAAACTTGTGCACATCAATATTGCCACTTCTCCAGCAATATTTTGGTCAACCTGCGAACACTGGACGAAAACTTTTACATTTGACTTTTGACTAAAACAAGATATATATATTTTTTTCTCAAGTGGGAGGGAATAATCCTACATTATGACTATTTTTATATTTCAGTATCCACCCTCCTTCTACACTCACACACACACACACACACACCTTTGTAACGAATATGCTGTAAGTCTAATAAGTGGATAGGATTTCCTAGTATTTTATAAACACTCACTGTAGGCTATAAATAAGACCCTTGTTCAGTTCTCCATTGGATCATAAAGTACATACATAACTATTACCGTCTTTCGTCCGCGTCTACAGAGAAAAGAGCATCGTCGTGTCTTATAGGCGAAACAACAATAAAGTTGAAGACGTATTTGGTATAATGACGAGGGAAGGGCTGAGATAATAGATAGCTGGCTGGCTGGAGGAGGAGAATGGATGGCTCCTTAGAGATGGTGGGATTGGACGTGGGAGTAGAACACACACACATACGAGAGAAAGGAGAAAAACGTAAAATTCAGTGTGAGAGAGAGAGAGAGAGAGAGAGAGAGAGAGAGAGAGAGAGAGAGAGAGAGAGAGAGAGAGGAGGAGGCAGACCAACAGAGTAAAGGTCTGAGTGACATTTCACAGTCTACAGTCCTTTGCAAAATTTCACACCCTCTATATTTCTCTCTTTGCATAATAAGGGTCAAGTAGTGTCGTTGAATCAGAAACTCAATTGGTAGGAAGGAGTAAGTGATGTGTGTAGAACTTTTGATCACAACTATACAACAACTTTCTGCAATAGTTCTCTTCCCTTTCTCCTGCCTCTTATACCATACACTAATAATTATAATGTACACCACGTAAATTTGAATGGAAAAAGAATGGGTAGTTTTTTTTTAGGTCGAAATACTTAAGATACTTAAGAGTGTGCATACTGTATATAATTGGTTTGAGGTTCTGTTGCCTTTCCTGGGAGATATTTGTATGCTGAGACAGACTCATGCATACCTTTATGTTTTAGTTGCAGCACCCTCTCTTCTATTACACCCTTGAAATTACTATAAATGACTGATGCTCTATTTTTTTGCAGTACCCTCTTCTATTACTATAAAAGATTGATGCTCTATTTAGTTGCAACACCCTCACTTCTATTACACCATTGAAATTACTATAAAAATTGATGTTCTATTGTTTTTTTCTATTCGTTATAGTTTGGATCTCACTCAGCCTTCAGTGATCAAGACGAGTGGCGAGAGGACTTTTGACCCTGACTACCCATGAATTACTGACGACGATACCAACACCACCACCACCACTACTACTACTTCCACCACCATCACCACCACTCCCCATCACCACCACTCCCCACCACCACCACCACTACTACTTCTTCCACCACCATCACCACCACCACTACTTCCACTCCCCACCACCACTACTACCACCATTACTCCACAACCCCACCTCCACTACTTCCACTACCACTACCACCACCACGACCAGGCCCCACCACACCAAATGGCAGTAGTAATAATGCATTCAGCCCTTCACTGCATTCCTTACTATCGACCAACAATACCGATGCTATTTATAACCCAGTATATTTAGGGCAGAAGGCTAAGGAAAATAATATGGTGGACACTTTTCTTACACTCACGTAAAATAAAATTAGGTTAATTATTATTCATTCCGGTTAATTTTGTTGTAAAAGAGCAAGGGTGGTTGGTGTTGGTGAGGGTGTTGAGAAGTGAATTGAGGTGACATGAGGTGAGGTAAACGAGGGTGAAGTGAGCTAAAGAAGAGTGAAAAGAGGTGAGGTAAAGGAGTGTGAAGTAAAGAGATGTTGAAGTGAGATAAAGGAGTATGAAGTGAAGTAAGGGGTTGTGGTGAGGTTAAGGAGAGTGAAGTGAAGTGAGGTGAAGGAGATTGAAGCGAGGTAAAGGAGAGTAAAGTGAAGTAAAGGTGATTGAAGCTAGGTAAAGGAGAGTGAAGTATTATAGTTAATTTCTCTTAATCGAACAGGCATCCATCAATGTTGAAGCAGAGTACTCAGGCATATGTATGTATCAACAGAAATAAAAAATGCGCTTTGAGTCAAATACCAAACGAAAAAAGATACATCAGAGGCAGGAAATACACGAGTACTATACAGATTCAATGGTGTGGAATAAATTGTTGATGGAAGGCAGACGGAACCCTCCATCACTAAATACGCTTTCAATGAACTTGGAAAGAGAGCAGATAGCAGAATGATAGACAACACTGAAATGAACGGAAGCTTAACGAGCAGAGACGAGGTGGGAAAGGAATAGGAAAGGAATGGTGGAGAGACGAGGTGGGAGAGGAATGATGGAGATACGAGGTGGGAGATTAATACGGAAGGAAGGATGTCGGAGAGACGAGGTGGGAGAGGAATAGGAAAGGAATGGTGGAGAGACGAGGTGGGAGAGGTATGTTGGAGAGACGAGGTGGGAGAGGTATGTTGGAGAGACGAGGTGGGAGATCAATACGGAAGGAACAAATGTTGGAGAGACGAGATGGGAGAGGAACGATGGAGAGACGAGGTGGGAGAGGAATACGAAATGAATGGTAGAGAGAGAGAGAGAATGTAATGAAGATGTGTAAAGAATAGGTTTGTAAAGTGGGCTATGAAATGATCAGATAACATGTACACTCGGAGGAATAAAAGGAGGGAAAATGTAGCCTATGTGAATTTGGTTTCATTTCGCCATGTATGCAGACAAGAAGGAAGTATAATAGGAAGGTGTTTGCGTTTTAAAGGCTAATGAAGGCTGTGGCTGGAAATCCCGTCGAGAATACATATCTACCAACTTTTTCATTCTAAATAATTAATATATCCTTCGCCATTAATTTTTAGTTGTTTAGTAAATTCACTCCATACTGAGAACCAAAAACGTATTAACAACATTATCTCAGCAGCAGCATTTCCCCGTCACAAATTTGAAGGTTTATAATATGCAAACAAGCAAAACTACAAACAGACAGACAAGTAAACATGAGTGACTGCATTGACTTCCCTAAATCTTCGTGAGAGAGAGAGAGAGTTATGATATACTATCCACACGTGAAAAAATGTGATAAGGTAATGACAGAAACACACAGAAAGACAGAGAGAAATAATACTGATGATGAAATAGCCACGAGTGTCCAAGTGTGATAAAGTAATGATTTGTGAACCTCCACATGGACTTTATCTGATGCAAACCAGACCCTGACACACTGACACCATTTATCACACACGGAGGGGATGTCATTACTACAACACATCCTCTATACCATGTGAGATGAAGTGAGATGTTATTTGAGATGAGGTGAGATGTTATTTGAGATGAAGTGAGATGTTATTTGAGATGAAGCGAGATGTTATTTGAGATGAAGTGAGATGTTATTTGAGATGAAGTGAGATGTAACCAGTTTATACCATGTGAGATGAAGTGAAATGTAACCAGTTCATTCATTACTCAGCCAAGGAATTATTATCAGTTAATGAACTATAATGTCAAATGTTGGGAATTAAAAGACTGACCACCTCATTAATGAACACAAACAATATTCTAATTTGTTCCTTCGTTCCTTCTTTTGGAGGGAATGAAAAGTACTGTCAAGACACCTAAATAAAATGTGAAAACCTGTCAATGGGTATATTACACATTTCTCCTCCTTGCCAATGTTCTCCTGACTTTCCTTGGGCCTTCATCACCAGAGACAATAATTATCCTGTCTGTCTGTCTGTCTGTCTGCCTGCCTGCCTGCCTGCCTGCCTGCCTGATGTCACCTCACTAGCCATCCAGTCCAATGTCGAGTAGCAAAACAACAAACATCAGCTATACCAAAGACACAGAAACAGAAAATATTTGAAAGAACGGAAGAATCTTTTGGGTGAGATGGTGTGACAGGAGCCCGACCAAAGAGACGTGACGAATTGAAGGTTTGCCGATTCCTCCAAGAGACGCTACAAAATAAATAACCCACTAATATATTATTGAGGTAATAATTTGTTTCGTCCCACCTTCCCACACATCCCTTAACGAACCCCAACCTTCCACAAACTCCTTACTTAAACACACACACACACCTACTCCTTCCTTAAACACACACACACACACACACCATCCTACCATCCTTAACGAACCCCAACCTTTCACACACTCCTTACTTATACTCCCTCACAACCTACATCCCTCCACACACCTACTCCTTCCTTAAACACACACACACACACACACACTCTACCTACCCTCCTTAACGACCCCCCCGACCCTTCCGAAAGCTCACTTCTTCCTTACACACTCCATTCCACCCTTCCACAACTTCTATACCTTAAATAAACTTCATGACACACACCTTTCCATCTCATGCCCCTCAATAATCCCCACCTCTCTATATATACTCCTTCCTTAAACTTCCTCACACACTCTATCCCACATTCTCATCCCTCCCAACGACTCCCAGCCCTCCCCCCCCCCCCCCACACGCACACACACACACTTACCGACCCGACCCCCCCCCCTTCCACCCCCCACCCGCGCCGGCACACCTAGTGACGCAAAGTTACGAGTCAAATCGCCTGGTTACGACAGCTTTATGTGCTGAATGAATTAGCAGAGGTCGTGACAGGGATGAGTTCTATCTCGCTCTCTCTCTCCCTGTGTGTGTGTGTGTGTGTGTGTGTGTGTGAATGTGCGAATGTATGTATGTGTGTAAGAAAGAGAGTGGGTAAGGTGGACAGATTAAAGGATGATGTCAAACTATGGAATATAAGAAAGTTATTAAAATATTCACCAGGAGTGATATATAATTATTATAGTGAAAGAGAAGAGAGAAGGAAAAGTTGACAGGGATTTGAGACTTGTATGAAAGAAAAATGAGGAAAAATATAGAGCTGAGCGAGTGAGAAAAAGTTACACGCGAAGAGAAGATGGGGAAAAAATTGACGGGAGGATGCAGCAAAGTTTCCCAAAGGAGGCTGAGAGGGCAAGAAAAGCCGAGGGAGGGAGGAAGGGAGGGACCGGATCTCCTTCAGGCTGTGTGTGTGTATGAGAGAGAGAGAGAGTGTGTGTGTGAGAGAGAGAGAGAGAGTGTGTGTGTGTGTGTGTGTGTGTGTGTGTGTGTGTGTGTGTGTGTGTGTGTGTGTGTGAGAGAGAGAGAGAGACGGTTTGTGAAAAAGAAATTGTGTATGTGAGAGAGAGAGAGAATATGACTCAAGTGTTACTTAGAATGATTTTATCTTTCCCTGCATGACGTCTCCATGTCAATACTACTAACCCCCCCCCCAAAAAAAAAAAAAAAAAAATGTATAATAATAATAATAACGTCGAAGACTGTGCTGTTAAATGCAAAAAACATACCAGATTTCCACTATGTACTCACTCACCGAAATTTGACAGGATCGACGGTGAAAATATACTACGGTAAATTGTGAAGCGTGTTTGTATTTACTCACCCTTAGGTCACCTGAACACTCACCTGAGGAAGGAGAGAAGAGAATCATTAGTTAACATTATTATTATTTTATGAAGCAGATATTTAGCAGATATATCCAGATCTTATATTAACAACTGTTGCATGATTGTATTTTAGTTTGGTTTTCCAGGTTATCTATAAACCTTTATATGTAATGTAAAACCTGAAGAAAGTTAATGATTTATAATTCATTCGCGATGTTAACCCCTTAAACAATAAATATAGAGAGAGTTTAAGGCGTCACATCGCGAACAAATTATAAAACATTAACTTTATTCAGGTTTTACATTGTATATAAAGGTTTATTGCTAACCTAGAAAGCCAGACTGTAATACAACAATGCAACCCATGCAGAATTATATATCACAACACAGAAAATTATATAATTATATATTTACATACAATATATGCGTGTTCCTAATATATACACACATAACTTATAACGTATGAATAGTTTTAGGCTACTGTGAGTGTACGTGTGTGTGTGTGTGTGTGTGTGAATGTTATGTATCAGTATTTGTGTATGTGTGTATACATGTTTGCCTATATTTACCGAGCTACTAGGCCTATATGAAGTTCTACGTATGTGTTTTATTTATATATACGAGTAAATTGAACACTGGGGAGAGACTATACCCATTAGGAGGTTGTGCTTATTGGCTTTCATTATCGGAAACGCAATTAAGATATCGAAAAACACGAAAGAATATGGTTAAGGGGGTGTGGGAATAGGGGGACAGTTTTTTTTTTTTTTTTTTTTTTGTGGAGTGCAAGAGTAGAGGAACAGTCATAGGGTTTTTTGGGGGGTTGAGGTGGGGGTGCAGGAATAGGGGGACAGGCTTTCTACCCACACCAAGCCTGTCCCCCTATTCCCGCACCCCCCCAGTCCCCTACTCCCACCCCCCCTTAAGGAACAACACCGTATGAGACAAGAATGATCAGAGAAAGAATGGCTAAGCTTACAACATATTGAAGAAGAACCCCTCTATTACCACGACTGAAACGCTAACCTAGACATGAATAATAATAAAAATAATAATAATAATAATAATAATAATAATAATAATAATAATAATAATAATACACTACAGACACCTTCCAACAACCCATAGTATAAATTAACAGAAAGGATACTGAAGAAGAACACCTCTATTACCACGACTGAAATGCTAACCTAGACATGAATAATAATAATAATAATATAACACTACAGACACCACTTAACCACTCATACTATAAATAATAATAATAATAATAATAGTAACAATAATAATAATACATTACAGACACCTCCTCCCATCCACCCTTGAACGGAGAGTTACAGCGTTATTGTACACGATACAAAAGACAGATCCTCTTTAAAGTGTACGATTATTGTCGGATACCACTCGCCAACTTTTGTTATATTATAAAGTGAGTATGTATGTATGTATGTATGTATTTATGTATAATGTGGAGTTGTTGTTTGTTGTGTACGCGGCTCTCAATGTGATTAATACAACAAACACATTAGGGGGCCCTGTGATATAGTCAGAAAATTGGAGATAAAAGAGTCCTTCAAATATTGCCACGAAACGCATCCTATATGGAAGGAGCTTGTTTCGTGGCATAGTCAGGAGGAATCAGAAGCCTGCAATTTTCATACACGATCACAGGGTCCTAAATGAGGATGAAACTGTGCTACAAAACGGACCACACCTATATAATAAAGTGAAGGTAACCTGTCTCTTGGATTTGTTGGCAGGAATCGGTTGTTCCTAATTCATAATGTATATAGGGTGTGTGTATTCAGTGAGTGTGTGTGTGTGTGTGTGTGTGTGTGTGTGTGTGTGTGTGTGTGTGTGTGTGTGTGTGTGTGTGTGTGTGTGTGTGTGTATTCAGTCTGTGTATGTGTGTGTTTGTGTATCTGTTTATTTCTCTGCCTGCATAGCTCTATGTATGTATGGTTCCTGCTAACAACACTGAGCTTACCCTACTCAAAAGAAAGATAATAATGAAAAGGACAAACAGTGACGGCAACGGAAACTATAAACTATAATATATTACGATGCAAGACAAAAAAACACCATAACATATAAATAAAATCTGAAAATTATCACCCTCCCTCCTCCCCCATGATTATCTACAGTGACGTCAACAACAACAACAACAACTACTCTCATAATACTTCCTGATTTGAACCTCCTCTGCAGAAACCATCACGTGAAGCAAAGAAGATGATGATGTCAACCAGGACGAGAGGACATTGACCTTTACTGCACTTCCTCCTGTACCTTCTACTCCCCTTCCTTCCTTTCTTGAGTCTCTATACTTGTTTGTTATATCTACTCCACCTCCGTTCTTCCTTGAGTCCTTTACCTTCTCTCTATTACTTCTCCACCTTCCTCCCTTTCTTCCTTCCTTCCTTCCTTCAGTCTCTACATTCTCTCTTCATTCATTCTCTACTTCCTTCCTCTATCTTCCCCTTCCTTCCTTCCTTCCTGTACCTCCTCCATCTACGACATGCAACCTCATCATAACGTAGGATTTATAAAGAGGACTGCAGCCAGCCAAGCAGTACAGTATGTTAGGTATAATTATTAAAGCAGCGAGACACCGTATTGGCTACACTGCATGCTAAGTGACGCAATTACCCAATCAATAACCCCGTTCACGTCGTCGGTTATAGTAGCTCTGAACAACAACAACAACAACAGACAATATGTAGTAAATCAAATGATGGATCAGAATTGGGTTTTGTATCCGGGAAACACGAGGCAGAGTGAATGGCATAACTACAGTGACGTGTTCAGTGGTCGTTCACGTCAGCCGCAGTTGAGGTGAAGGACATTCATCACTGCTCATTACACTAAGTAGCAATAGGGGATGGGGACGGGAAGGGGAGAGGGATGGGGGCGTGGTTGGTTGGTTGGTTAGTTAGTGAGGTACTGAGTAGAGCCAAAGGTAGGGAAGTGGAGCAAGGATAGGAGGGACTGGGGTGGGTAGGTGTAGGGAGGGGTAATTGGGAGAGGAAGGGGCTAAGAGAGAAGGAAAAGAGGGAGACGCTACGCAAAAGGAGAGAGAGAGAGAGAGAGAGAGAGAGAGAGAGAGAGAGAGAGAGAGAGAGAGAGAGAGAGAGAGAGAGAGAGAGAGAGAGGATTAGTGAATTAAAGAGGATAGAGAAAGTGTATAGGTTCTAGTCTGTGTGTGGGTATGCTTGGATACAGTATATAGGATGTACACCTACGAGTATATCTGTCTATCTTTCAACATGTATATCTTGTGCACATACATGATATATATAAAACACCGAATATAGTAAAATAAACTGATACTAAAAAATAAATAGAAAGAGAGAGACCAGAATGAGTACAGGGCAAGGAAGTAAGCACCTGAGAACGTGGCTAAGAAAAGGGTCTGTATGCAAAGCTAACCTTAATGGAAATGGTATAGTATGTCCCTACACCACAACCACTATAATACCACTACTACTACCATACATCTCTACTCTCATACCTTTATTACTACCCCTCTCTCTCCTACCTCCATCACTACCTATCTCCACCACTACCTCGTCCACCATCCCTCCCACTAACCCTACTTCGTACGACCTCGTTCAGAAAGTAGCCATCCATTATAGTGCTAAAAAGTGAGAATTTAGGGTGGGTAATTTTTAGGTTAGAAATGTTGGGAGGAGAGGAGTGGTGGGGACTGGAGTGGAAGCATGGAGTGGAGGGGTACTAGTGGGAGAGGGAGGGGGACTGGAGTGGGAGCATGGAGTGGAGGGGTACTAGTGCATGGGAGAGGTAAGTGTTGGTTGGGACAGGGAGTGGGATAGCAAAGGTGGATGGGAGAATTCCTTATATATACCTTCAATGTCACCAGAGACAAACCATATCATCACCAGACATAACAACACACACCAAAGAGACGAGAGTACCAAGATACCATCACCACTATTCCCACCAGACCTACCACACCAAACCCCAAACAACCAAAGTCCTGTCACCACTACCACCACCACCACCACCACCACCACCACCACCATCCTCGTTCATTTCCATTTTTACCACTACACTTTTCCCGTCCTCTTCGCTGCCCTTTCCATCTAATTTAATTCCCTGTATGGAGTGGAATCCTTTCCTTACTTCTCAAAGACCCCCTCCCAGTCTCTCCTTTCTCGCTCCCATCTCCACTTTTGTTAGCGACACTCGACCTCCCTTTCCCTGTCACTATTCCAAGACATATGGGCAAGGGGAAGGGGAAGGGGAAGGAGAGAGAAAGAGAGAGAAGGAGGGAGGAAGGGGAAATGAAGGGAAAGAGCGATTGGGAGATGGAGAGACAGTGAGAGGTTGAAAGGGGATGGGAATCGAGGAGGGACAAACGACTTCACACACACACACACAAACACACACACACAAACACACACACACACACACACACACATACACTCGCACACACGCACAAACACACGAAAAAATAATAAACTCAGGCAATCCCTTTGTTTGGGGGAAGCCCGAATTTAATTATGAAAGAAGCAAGATGCGGTGGTTATTGGATTTTCCCAGCTACATTTATGTCCCTTTGAGTCCCAGGATGCAAAAATGTGCCAGAGAAGGGGAAGGAAGTGAAAAGGAACAGGGAAATTGGGCATCTATGAATGGCGCAAGAACCCTTACTGCCTCAAGCTTTACACAACACACACACACACACACAATATAAACTAACAACACATGATCAACCAATTACACTCACACTCAGTCAAGAAGCTACACACACACACACACACAAAATCAAGAGACTACACACACACACACACACACACACAGAATCAAGAGACTACACACACACACACACACACACAGGATCAACACACACACATACACACACACACACACAGAATCAAGAGACTACACACACACACACACACACACACAGGATCAACAAAGTACACACACACACACACACAGGATCAACAAACTACACACACACACACACACACACACACACACACACACACACATACAGGATCAACAAACTACACACACACACACACACAAACGCTCCTCAGAACACACAAACTCCTTCCTCCTCAATATAAAATAACAACAAGTCCGTCCAGCACTGAAGAGAAGAGGGGACACACACACAACCACCTCCACCCCAACGTTGTCCCCCTCTCTCACCTCCCCCTCTCTCTCCACCCCCCCTAGTGTCCATGGGTTTATTTGACAAGCCTACGACAACCAGCCTGTCAGTCCCTCTTCCTCGCTGTCCTCGTAGCAAACAATTTTCACGGTCAAACTTCCTGAGTACAGTAATTTGTTTGTGTTTCTTGACTTGTCTCATTGAATGTGTCTTGCTGTGTTTGTGTATTTTGTTGTATTATGTGCATGTTTTAATTGTGCTCTCTACTATTATTTTGCTTTTTGTTTCATTCCGTCTGTCTGTCCGTCTTGATTCTGTTTTCTGTTTGTCTGTCTATCTGTTTGTTTCTGTATGTCTTTTCACTTTCCTATTCCCAACTTTTCTTAACTTCCTCCTCCTCCTCCTCCTCCTTCTCCTCCTCCTCCTCCTCTTCTCCCTGTATCGTCCCCTAACACCAACCTCATCCACCCCTTGCCGCCCCCCTCCCTCCCCTCCCCCCACTCTCTCACCTGAAGTGCATGGGCCAGCGAGCAATGAAGGTGAGACATTAAGGTGTGCAGTAAAGGAGTCCCAGGGTGGTGCTTGAAGAAGGCCCAAAACCGCTCTAACATACAACACAACAACACACCTCACTCCACTATTATATGACCCCCAACATAGCACGCCAGCCAGCCACCCAGCCACAAGGGAAGGAAGGAGAGGTTGAAGAGAGATACAGAAGGAAGGAGAGGTTGAAGAGAGATACAGAAGGAAGGAAGGAGGAATAGGTTGAAGAGGGAAACAGGGGGAAGGAAGGAAGGAGAGGTTGAAGAGGGAAATAGGGGGAAGGAAGGAAGGAGAGGTTGAAGAGGGAAACAGATGGGCTGGGAAAAGTAGGAAAGAGGAAAAGTAGGAAGGATAAAGAGAGAGATAGAAAATGTTGGAAGGAGAAGGAAGGAAAGTGGGAGGAGGAGGAGGAAGAAGAAGAAAGGAAGCGGTGAAAGAGGGGGGGGGGGGGAGGTACTGGTGAAGGTAGTGGAGGTCGTCGTAGATACAAGGAAAAATACGAAGGCGGCGGCGGCGATGGAAGAGGGAAAAGTACAGTACAGTCTGGGGCAAAAGTCGTGTCGCCACATCTGCTCAGTCATGATGTTGTACAGGTTCGTAAAATGGAAATAAATAAAAGTCCCCCTATTCCCGCACCTCCCCAGTCCCCCCCCCCACCCCCAAGCCTGTCCCCTATTCCCACACCCCCTTAATATTACTAATGAAGAATCTGTTTAATGGCAGAGTTAAATGGAGGAATCAAAAGCCCTTCCAATTCACAAACAAGAACATTCTCCCCTTAATATTCCACATTCAGAGCCACCCTGGAGTAATTAAGTCGCCCCAACTGTGGAATAAGAAGTAAAGAATAGCACATTTACTCTCTTAATTATCTGAGGAGATTCCATGGTCGGAAGGTCGACTCAATTTCTCCACTAATTTTATTCCCCACCCGAGACAAAAGCTCAGATTTCCCTGAGTATTCATGATTTGACACCAGAGGAGGAGGAGGTGGTGGTGGAGGTGTAGGAGGTCGAGGAGGAGGTGGAGGAGGAAGAGAAGGAGGAGGAAGAGAAGGAGGAGGAAGAAGTCGTGGTGGAGGAGGACGAAGAGGTGGAGGAGGACGAAGAGGTGGAGGAGGAGGACGAAGAGATGGTGGAGGAAGAGGAGAACGAGGAGGAGGACGAAGAGGTGGTGGAGGGGGACGAAGAGGTGGTGGAGTAGGAGTAGGAGGTGGAGGAGTAGGAGGAGGAGGAAGAGGGTGGTGGTGAGGGGGGGAATGGTGCTGCCACATTGTAAAGAAAGGGGAAATGGAGGAGGTGGGGAAAGTGAGAGAAAGTGTAACGTTATACGAGAGAGAATCCACAGAAATAATTATTGGATCCACACGAATATCGGTCATACTCAGATTTCACACTTCACTCAGATTTCCTCAGTAAGTTATGCCGTTTTATAAGTACTTAATTCACTCTTAAACGTACTTTATTTAAATTCCAACGTACTTTATTTAAATTCCAACGTACTTTATTTAAATTCCAACGTACTTTATTTAAATTCCAACGTACTTTATTTAAATTTCAACGTACTTTATTTAAATTCCAACGTACTTTATTTAAATTCCAACGTACTTTATTTAAATTCCAACGTACTTTATTTAAATTCCAACGTACTTTATTTAAATTCCAACGTACTTTATTTAAATTCCAACGTACTTTATTTAAATTCCAACGTACTTTATTTAAATTCCAACGTACTTTATTTAAATTCCAACGTACTTTATTTAAATTCCAACGTACTTTATTTAAATTTCAATGTACTTTATTTAAATTCCAACGTACTTTATTTAAATTCCAACGTACTTTATTTAAATTCCAACGTACTTTATTTAAATTCCAACGTACTTTATCTAAATTTCAACGTACATTATTTAAATTTCAACGTACATTATTTAAATTTCAACGTACTTTATTTAAATTCCAACGTACTTTATTTAAATTCCAACGTACATTATTTAAATTTCAACGTACTTTATTTAAATTTCAACGTACTTTATTTAAATTCCAACGTACTTTATTTAAATTCCAACGTACTTTATTTAAATTTCAACGTACATTATTTAAATTTCAACGTACTTTATTTAAATTTCAACGTACATTATTTAAATTTCAACGTACCAGCCTTTACTAAAGTGAAGGGTGGTTAGGGAGGTTTGATAACGTCATACTACACACACAAACACATATAAAAAGAATCTATACACATACATTCATACATACATAAGTTTACAAATAAAAAATCTCTCTGCACACATACATTCATGCAAACATAAGTCTACACACACACACACACACACACACACAGTGAGTAGACCTCTAATACAGCCAACCACAGCGAATCGAATTATAATGATGGTCAATAATAATAATAATAATAATAATAATAATAATAATAATAATAATAATAATAATAATGAAACCACCATTTAGGGAAACTCATATATATATATATATATATATATATATATATATATATATATATATATATATATATATATATATATATATATATATATATATATATATATATATATATATATATATATATATTTTAACTTGCCCAGCAGAAAAAAAAAAAGATATATAAGCAGCTTTTCTGTTGGGTTGTGGTGTGTGTAAGTGTGTGTGTGTGTGTGTGTGTATTTATATGTGTGTGTGTATGTATGTGTGTATATGTGTGTGTGTGTGTATGTATATGTATGTGTATTTATGTGTGTGTGTATATGTGTCATTTTATATATATTTTTTTCATTTACAGGTATTTATTTTTTTTTTTTTCATGCCATTGGTCTTTAGGGAAGCCTCTTACTCAATGCAATATGTATAAATATGAAATGCATACATGTGTATTCAAAGCCTCAGACATACTGTATACTATATATTGACATACATACATACATACATTTCTACATGCACATACATCTGTTCTATTACTTGTCAATACCAATATATATATATATATATACACTCTTTCACATAAACAGTATATACGGTATACATTTATACATACATACATACATACATTTATACATACATACATACATTTATACATACACATATGTACTTTAATAATTGTCAATACCATTAATAATATATATACATACTCCTTCACATACATACATACATACATACACATTCATATATCATGTACATACACATACATTTACTCTAATACTTGTCAATACCAATATATTATACACTCTTTCACATACATACACACATACATTTATACATACCAAAAGTATACTCTCTATCCCTTTATGTATACATGTATACATACTATACCTTCTCTATCCATCTCATCCTACGCTTCAGTTTTATCCAATCAGATATACATACATACATACATACGTACGTACATACATACATACATACATACATATAAAATAAACTTTAGGATAAATTGCAATTCCACCACAGTCTATCGAAACCTATATATAACATTAGCTAATTTTAATCTGACCCCCCAACCCCTCCCCCCCCCCACCGAAAAAAAATAATAATAAGCAGCTGGAAATTCACGGGTATCGAAACGGAAATTGGTGAACTAATTGAAATCCTCGGGGGTAAACTTTCTCCCACCAACTCATTATCAAAAAAACTCACTATAAGGTCATTATTTTTTCGTGCGTGGAGTTGTTACGACCGAATCAAATCACCGAACCACCGACCGAACCACCGACCGACCGAATCACCGACCGACCGAAACAAACCGATCGTGTGTGTGTGTGTGTGTGTGTGTGTGGTTAGGTAGAAGAAAGTAGAGTGATTTTCGTAACCTTTTTTGTTTGTTGTGTGACCTTGAAAACTTTAATGAGAGAGAGAGACAGAGAGAGAGAGAGAGAGAGAGAGAGAGAGAGAGAGAGAGAGAGAGAGAGAGAGAGAGAGAGAGAGAGAGAGATTGCTAAAGCTTATCCGTGTGATGTCAAAGGCCGACTAACGATGTATTGTCCACGCACACACACACACACACACACACTTCTTTGGAACCCACAATTTTTCCTCTCACTTCATCTATCACTATTTTTTTCCCTTTCACTTTATCTATCTTTTTTTTCTCTCTCTCACTCTCTTTTTTACAGGACTGGAAGGAGAGAAAAAAAGGGGGACTGGGGGGGGGGCTGGGGGTGTGCAATGAGGGGATAATTACGAAGTGGATTGCTATTGATTGTGTGTTTCAGTACAACTTCATTTAAGAGGGTGCGGGAATAGGGGGGGGCTGGCTTGGAGGGGGAGGGGGGGGTTGTGTTTGTGGGGTGCGGGAATAGGGGGACAGACTTAGGGTGTGGGTAGAAAGCCTGTCCCCATATTCCCGCACCCACTTTAAGTAAACCCATTTTAGTCTCGTCTTTTTAGTATCTTTGCTTTAGACTTTAGAGAGAATGAGGTGTATATATCTATCTACCTACAACAATAATCAATTTTGCCTGATTTTAATTAATGACACAGAGGGCGTTCAAGGGGTTAAGGTGACAATGGGTGGGAGTTACGAGTGAAACATTCCACTTCAAAGGACCTAATATTTTTTCGTACAAAGTAGGGAGTGATTCAGCAACACTTACAGTCACTCCTGCTGTAAAATCACTATAGGTGGGATCCATAAGGGGTCGTTCATGCATGACTTGTGTGGGGAATTAAAGGAGCAATGATTCCTCCAAACCACACTACAAAAAAAAAATAATATAAAAAAAATATATAAATGAGCATATAAATAAATAAATAAATAAAAAGAAAGGAAAATCACCACAGTCCAAAAATGATTCGTTTAATTAATAGCAGACGCATCATACAGTATTTGGCAAACCCACCCATCCACCTCACACGAACAATTACATTCCCTTAAATTCTGGCCCAAACGGTGAACGAACGAGTGGCTATCAATGTGGGCCTGTTAATATGACCACTACATAATTACACCCCAATCCCAAACTGCCTCGAGTGTTGAGGGGGGGGGGGGGGGGATGTGGGAGGTGGGGGGTGGATGGGGTGGAGTAGGGTGGTGTGGGGGAGTAGAAGGGAAGGGGGAAGGTGGGGGTGGAGTAGGGTGTGGGAGTGGAAGGGGAGCTTGAGAGGAATGGAGTAGGGTGGGGTAGTGTTGGAAGGGGTAAATGGGGGGTTGGGGCTGAAAGGGGTAGTGGTGAGAAATGAGATTGGAGCAAGAGGGGGGGGGCATAAGTGGGAGGGGAGGGGGTGGGGTGGACAGGGGGAGTGGGAGGGGGAGGGGGACGACTGGTGGGGAATTTATGAATCACCAGATATATATATGAGTTGAAAAATGCGGCAGAACGTCCAACTCATGCAATATTAATGCTTTATTATAGACTCACCAAGCCGTGATGGATGGCAGCAGCATTTTGGTCACAGTCGGTGGTCGGTCAGTCTGTCAGTCAGTCAGTTCAACTCAGTCAGTCGGTTCAACTCAGTCAGTCGGTTCAACTCAGTCAGTCGGTTCAACTCAGTCAGTCGGTTCAACTCAGTCAGTCGGTTCAACTCAGTCAGTCGGTTCAACTCAGTCAGTCGGTTCAACTCAGTCAGTCGGTTCAACTCAGTCAGTCGGTTCAACTCAGTCAGTCGGTTCAACTCAGTCAGTCGGTTCAACTCAGTCAGTCGGTTCAACTCAGTCAGTCGGTTCAACTCAGTCAGTCGGTTCAACTCAGTCAGTCGGTTCAACTCAGTCAGTCAGTTCAACTCAGTCAGTCGGTTATTCAGTTAGTTGGTTAGTTAGTTAGTTAGTTAGTTAGTTAGTTAGTTAGTTAGTTAGTTAGTTAGTTAGTTAGTTAGTTAGTTAGTTAGTTAGTTAGTTAGTCAGTCAGTCAGTCAGTCAGTCAGTTAGGTAGTCAGTCAGTCAGTTAGGTAGTTAGTCAGTCAGTTAGTCATTTATTCAATTAGTTAGTTAGTTAGTCAGTCAGTCAGTCAATCAGTTCAACTCAGTCAGTCAGTTAAATAGTTAGTTGGTTAGTTAGTCAGTCAGTCAGTCAGTCAACCAAGACATGAAGTCCCTCATTATTTTAATTTTCGGTCTTGACATTCAGTGGAAATTTGGGGATGTAATTTTGGGTGAATGTTGTATTTTTTTTTCTTGTGCCTTCCGCTGGTAAGTTTCTTGAGATTATCGTTTGTCCTTTTAAATTCTCACACACACACACACACACACACACACACACACACACACACACACACAGTATTGTTATCACCGCCTGCGGCCAGAAACCCCCCACAAAATGTCCTAAAACAGCCATCGTTGTTCAACTATTTATGGTCAAAGTTGTGGAATCGCGGCCATTGCCATATTCTTAGTAGCACGAGATGAGGCTAACCAACCAACCAACCAACTAACCAACCAGCCAGCCAACCAACCAACCAACCAACCAACCAACCAGCCAGCCATCCAACCAACCAGCCAACCAACCAGCCAGCCAGCCATCCAACCAACCAGCCAACCAGCCAGCCAGCCAGCCAGCCAACCAATCCTTAAGGGGGTCAAGTTTAGCGTTAAGGGAGACATTTTGTGTTGGTAAATATGGAGCAACTGAATCCTCCAAACTATTTCAAGCAACAGAACACCATTATACTAGTTCATCTGCATGGTTCTGTTTCCTGACATACTTTGGAGGAATCAAGGCACTCCAATGTAACAAAAACAAAAAAGAATTACCCCCTTAATTAAGGGACCCTGTGGTGTGGTCAGAAAACTGGAGGTAAAAAATATGAGTCCTTCAAATATTGTCACGAAACACTACTTCTATTAAAGGAGCTTGTTTCATGGCATAGCTAGGAGGATTCAGCAGCTTTCAGTTCTCATACATGATCACAGGGTCGTTAAGGCAACCATCTATCTGGTCTGTTGTGTTGAAATAAAGGTCTACTGATTCCTCCAAACTGTGGCAGGAAATAGACAACATAGTACAGTCACGAACACTAATAAGTATTCAGATGTGCTTCGAATACCTAGACACAATAAATAAATACACAATAAGATCTCCATTGGAATTATTTCGTTGGTGAATTGGACTCTTGACAGCTACAACCAAAGCTGTTAACTTATTAGTGCTCGTGACTGTACAGGTAGCTAAGTATATCAGTGGGTGACCTGCCTGTTTCTAAGTTCCCCATGGTGTAGGATATATAGAGGCTCCGTTTTCTCTTTCACTTCGTTTTACCCAAGATATTTTCAGAGGTATGGATACACACTGAAGCAATAAACATTAAAATACTCCCATTACTTTTTACCCATATACTGTACACATACATATCGGTGGGTGGGTACAGAGAGTATAATATTATATTCTAATTGAGACAGAACACCTTTCACTCGGGCAGGTTGTAACGGGAATGATAAAATAATGAATGTCCAGGACCGACGATGATTGCTGGGAGATTCTCACGTCCCTTACTAATCACTCCTAACTGGGTGTGGAGATAGGAAATGTACTGGTGCGTGTGGCCTGCATCATCCACGTGTGTGTGTGTGTGTGTGTGTTTGCTTGTGTATTTATATGTGTGTATGTGTGTGCTTGTGGATATATATATGTATGAGTGTTTGTGTATATAAATGTGTGTGTGTGTGTGTGTGTGTGTATCGGAGAGGAGGTGGGGTGGGGTGGGGGTAGGGATGAGGGGTAATAGGGGTTGGTGTTCGTGTCTGCATAATGGGCTGAGTTGTAAAGCTGCGTATGAGCCGTGCAGTCCGCCTAGGAAAGCCTTCGAAAAAGAGTTCCATTAGTCGGCGTTGGACTTTAAACAGCCTCATTCTTTGGCGTTCAGAGCGACTCCCTCCCTAACTCTCTCTCTCTTTTTATCTGTATATGTTCACTGTTGACGGTACTGCTGCTGTACTCATCCACACAGTCAGTTGTCTCTCTATGCTCAACCCTCTCTGTTGCCTGCCTGTATCCTTCACTCACATAAACGCATATAATTCGTTTACACAGGATAACACACATACACAGAGAAATGCACAATACACAAAGTCATACGTG
Organism: Petrolisthes manimaculis; assembly: GCA_034508575.1. Taxonomy (NCBI): domain Eukaryota; kingdom Metazoa; phylum Arthropoda; class Malacostraca; order Decapoda; family Porcellanidae; genus Petrolisthes; species Petrolisthes manimaculis. Next base: position 51,029 of record JAWZYT010005656.1, read on the forward strand.
CAAATACACAAACAATAATATATTCCTCCAGACAAACAATGCACAAGTTCCAGACACAAATTGCAAACAAAGAACAAAATAATCTAAATTTGTTCCCAGTAATGTATGTAACCCAATCAATTCAATAAAAAGATATACCATAATTTGTTCTGAGCATGCAGTCTTCCTTTTTTCTTCTTTCCTCACGTCCTCCCTCGAACATACATCTCATTCCATCTCGTATCTAATCATTCTCTCTCCTCCTTCTCCTCCTCCTCCTCCTCCTCCTCCTCCCTCATACATCTCATTCCATCTCGTCTCTAATCATTGTCTCTCTCTCTCTTCCTCCTCCTCCTCCTCCTCCTCCTCCTCCTCCTCCTCCTCCTCCTCCTCCTTCTGGCATTCCTGGAGCATTTTAATTTTGGGGGATTTCAATCGGAGTGGTCATTGGCTATGCATCATCCATCAGCCTCCACCCCTCGTCCCCCTTCCTGCCTCACACTCATTTATAGCCTCCCTGCCTTCCTGCCTGCCTGCCTGCCTGCCTTCCTTCACTCACACCACCAAATAATAATCCTCCTCCAACCACATGCCTTCTTTTATTCCTTCCAACCTCTTCTTTATTTATTTATTTCTTTTCTTTCAACCTCTTCTTTATTTATTTCTTTTCTTTCAACCTCTACTTTCTTTTTTTATTTATTTCCTTATTACCTCTTCTTTCATACTTTTATTCCTTCCTATCTTTTCTTTCTTTTATTTATTTCAACCTCTTCTTTCTTTCTTTTATTCCTTCCAATCTTTTCTTTCTTTCTTTTATTCCTTCCAACGTCTTCTTTCTTTATTTCGTTTATTCCTTCCAACCTCTTCTTTATTTATTTTTCTTTCTTCTTTTATTCTTGTTTTCGATTCTTCCATTCTCTTTCCTTCCTTTATTCCTTCATTCACACCATCAATAAATTTTCTCCAACCCCATGCCTTCTTTTATTCCTTTCAGCCTCTTCTTCCCTTCCTTACTTCCTTCCTCCTTTCTTACAAACTTTTTCCTTCCTTTTCATTTCTTCCTTCTTTCTTTCCTATCACATTTTCTCCACTCACATGTCTTCCCTTTTTCCCTATCTTTCTTGCCTTTTACTTTTCTATTTTTCCTTCCTTCCAGCCTTCTTCTATTCTTCCCATCCTTCTTCCTACCTTCCTTCCTTTCAATCTCCAATCTTCCTTCCTTTCAGCCTCTCATATTATATCCTTCAATCTCGTCTCTACCTCTTATTCCCATTCTACTATACCTTCCAACCCAACAACATTTCTCATCCTTCTCCTCTTCCTCTCATCTCTCACCTACACCATCTGACCTACATTCTCACTGCCTTTCCTGTTTGTCTGTCTGTCTGTTTGCCAGCCTGCCTGCCTGCCTGCTTGCATGTCTGTCTGTCTGTCTGTCTGTCTGTCTGTCTGTCTGTCTGTCTGTCTGTCTGTCTGCCTGTCTGTCTGCCACTCTGCTGCCCTACTCCTTCCCTTTCCTAGGTGGCCTGATGATTGGGTTAAGGGCTGACGGACACGTTGAGGAAGTGCCAGCCAGCCAGCCAGCCAGCTTGGTAGGAAGTATAACACCTCTCCCTTGGCAACCACACCAGATCACCCAGAGACCCACCACTACCACCACCAGCACGTATCTCCTTCACCCACACGAGAGCCAAAGACACTCCACCACTAACTCTTCCACCACCACCCACAAGAGAGGTACAGACACACCAGCACCAACACAACCACCAGCCTCCATCACCGGGAAGACGGATGGAGTGCAGGTCTTTAGGGCGAGAATTGAAATTCCAATGGAAAAGTTGGGTTGTTTGCAGGACTTTGGGGGATATAAATCACAGTTAGCCACTGACGTAAATTGCGGCTATACTTCATGGAGGAGGCTGTAGACCCAAGGGACCTGACACGACCTCTCTCACAACCCTCAAGTGAAGAAGAAACTCCCTTGGAACACCTGCCACCACCACCACCACCACCACCACCATCTCCAGCACCACCACCTCCACCACCACCATCTCCACCACCACCACCACCATCTCCAGCACCACCATCTTCATCACCACCACCACTACCAACATCCCTACCATCACTACCAACATCTCTACCACTACCACCACCACTCTTCACAAGGCCACACTGAGTACAAACCAATTTTTCTTCCCATGCAAAGCTCTATAGTCGTTACTGGAGCTTATTACTTCCACAAGCAGATTACGTTTTTCGTTAGGTAGGACTATCATTATTTTTTATCAGTAGCAAAAATCATGGTTAAGCTCTTTTGTAACCTTTCAGTACTACCCACTCAGGACTGACAAAAGAGAGGGAGGAAAAGTGAAGGGAAGACAAGTGGAAGGAGGAAAGTGGAGAGAGGGATAGTGGAGGAAAAGTGGGGAGAGGAAAAAGGAGTGGAAGACACGTGGAGGGAAGGAAAGTGGAGAGAGAGATAGTGGAGCAAATTCAAGATGCCTTCATAATATCAACAAAATTACGCATTGAATATATAGATTATGGACTAACAAACACGACTTGGACAACTTTGGTAATAGTTAGACGCTTTGTAAACAACGCTCACAGCCACAGACAGTAAACAAATAGATCAGAGTGTATTGTTTCCATTATGTGTCTGTATTGGGATGGATGAAGGGGGGTTGGGAAGAGGGGGGGTTGGGAAGAGAAGGGGGTTGGGAAGAGAAGGGGGTTGGGAAGAGAAGGGGGTTGGGTGAAGGGGGGTTGGGAAGAGAGGGGGGTTGGGGGGAAGAGAGGGGGGGAAATATTGTGGGTCGCGATTGTACACTTCCCCTCTAAATATAGCCTCATTAACCATCACAATCATGTTCGGTAGATTTATAAAATGCATGATGGTTTATAACATCATTTAAGAGTCAATTATTCATGACTATAATATTATATACAGGTTTATTTATTGCGGCTTCCATTTGTTGTGCTCATAAAGGGAATTAGGTATTAATAATTATGTGGTACCAGCTTGTCTCATCATCAGTAAATCCATGAGTTTCTGTATGAGATCACTAAGGTAACTAACTCTTGTCCTAATTTCTGATGCAAGGGGGATCGAGTGCTTAGGTTGGTTGGTTAGGTGGTTGGTTGATAGGGAGGTTGGTTGGTTGGTTGTTTGTTTGATAGGCAGGTTGGTTGGTTGGTTGATAGACAGGCTGGTTGGTTGGTTGGTTGGTTGACAGGCAGGTTGGCAGGTTGGTTTGTTGGTTGGTTTATTAGGTGAATAGTTTAACAAATCAGTAGTGGGTAGGTAGGTAGGTTGGTCAGTAGGCAATAAGATAGGTAGGTTGGTTAGTAGGCAAGTAGGTAGGTAGGTTGGTTGGTCAATAGGAAGGAAGGAAGGAAAGAAGGAAAGAAGGAAGGAAGGAAGGTTGGAAAGATGGTCAATAAACAAGTCGGTAGGTAGGTATGTTGGTTGGTAAGTAGGTAGGTAAGTATGTAGGCTGGTGTGGTATGGGATGTTAACTTGAGGTTGAAGCCGTGTGTGTAGGTGGAAGATGTGATGTGATGTATACCCCTAAAGTAACATGACAAGGAAATTTAGAGGTGCCACGACACGGGGGATATATTGCATCCAAGGTGTCTGAGTGGCTGCTGTTGTGCTCGTGTGTGTGTGTGTGTGTGTGTGTGTGTGTGTGTGTGTGTGTGTGTGTGTGTGTGTGTGTGTGTGTGTGTGTGTGTGTGTGTGTGTGTGTCGTCTTGCTATGTGTGGTGGTGGAGAGGATGTGTGGGAAAGCGGTGGTGGTGGTGGAGAGGGTGTGTGGAAAAGTGGTGGTGAGAGTGAGGGAGGGAGGGAGGAGATGAACTAGATAGATAGATAGATAGATAGATAGATAGATAGATAGATAGAAAGGAGATAAGAGATAGAAAGTGGGGGGAGGGGGGGGGGTGAAGGGCAGCAAATGGCGGCTCCTTCAAGTGAGAAACGACAAGGCATTTCAGGTGTAGCGTCTGGTAAGAAATGGATCGGGGTTTTACGGTCACAAATAATTCCCGGGTGTAATAGTTGTGGCCAAACGCGACACAGAAACCTGCCCTGATCCAGCCCCTTCCTCATCTCTGCTCTGACCCCCACACCCTTCCTCACCCTGAACCAGAACAACCCTTCCCCATCCCTGACCCCTACACCCTTCCTCACCCTGATCCTGTACAACCCTTCCCCATCTCTGACCCCTACACCCTTACCCACCCTGACCCAGTACAACCCTTCCTCATCCCTGACCCCCACACCCTTCCTCACCCTGATCCAGTACAACCCTTCCCCATCCCTGACCCCTACACACTTCCCAACCCTGAATATGTACAACCCTTCCTCATCCCTGAACCCCACACCCTTTCCCAACGACACAGTGCATTCCCCAACATACATAACTCTTTCCGACCCACATCCTCATTCTTCCTCACACTTTCTGTCTAATATATTTACCCATCCTTCTTTCCTACCTACCTACCTATTTACCTCTGTACTTATATACCTAGCTGTCCACAACTAAACGTGTCTACCTATCTACCATGGACGTATCTACCAACCTACCTATAAATAAGCTTCCTATCCACCTGCCTACTTCCCTACCTACCTACCTACCTACCTACCTACGAACCTACTTATCTTATCTCACCTCACCTAAGGCATCATCTCCATCTCTGCCCCCTCCACCTCCACTACTACTACCATGTTTATATATCATCGCCTCCTCTAATAAATCTCCAGGCGATTTCTCCCCAGAGAGTATCATAAATTTCCTGGTCTGTGTTTGTGGAGATCTGGGGGTGTGGTGGTGGACAGTGGTTGTGTGTGTGTGTGTGTGTGTGTGTGTGTGTGTGTGTGTGTGTGTGTGTGTGTGTGTGTGTGTGTGTGTGTGTGTGTGTGTGTGTGTGTGTGTGTGTGTGTGTGTGTGTGTGTGTGTGTGTGTGTGTGTGTGTGTGTGTGTGTGTGTGTGTGTGTTGTGTGTTGTGTGTGTGTGTGTGTGTGTGTTGTTTAGTTTGCATGTGGTGTGTAGTGGGCGTTAAAATCGTCAATTAGGGAATCGAATCCCTGGAATTATTTTCAGTTTTGCCAAGAGAATATTTTTCAGCAAAAATTATATTCTCTTCCGCCTCACACACCAATATTTAAACCGAAACATGAATTCCATTAGAGTGAATAACATGTTGACCTGAGCCTTGAGAGTGCTGTTCCGGACATAAGAAATAATACCCCACTAATTGACCACACAAAATGTATACCAAAGAAATGTAAATATTTTGACGATACAGTTTCAGTATAAATAACAAAGTCTTTCTGCTCCATTTTATATGACGTAAACCTAGAAGTAACTCTATGACATTTTGTAGGCGAAAGTATTTATGAAATTAAAGGCTAATTTTTTTCATGTATAGAGTAAAGGGAAAGAATATCTTATATATATATTTTTTATTTCCTCTGCCGAAAATTGGATTGGAGTATTTTCGTGTTTGCATTGTTTGTCGACGTCAACTGTTGTACCCCGATCCCCCCGCCTGCCCCCTGCCCCCCCCCCCCCGCCCTCCAGGTAGTCTCCAAGTTGTCAACAAGGCTCAGGTAAAAATATCAGAGGACAAGAAGAAATGATGGAAAGTTAGAGTGAGAAAAGAATGAATATGTAGTTGTTTAGGGTTACCAATTTTGGGTTACAGAATGTATAAGTAGTGTATAAGTCTACTGAGTTTACATAAATTAAAGGTTCGATGCTTCTGTTGGTCTTTTCACTGAGTTTTAATCCACACTTCATTGTAGGTTTGTGTGGAGTGTTGGTTTGATTATAATAATCCCATTCCACTCCATCGTTAAATCACGTGACATGCAAATTAATTAAGCGTAGGAAAATAGTGACTTCTTTAAAGATTTAATTTTCCTTCTCTCTTCCTTAGTCTAACAGTTTTCCAACAATTCAACTTTTATTCTATGTGTGAAACAATAGGCTTACACGCCACAACTTTTATCCGAACGATTACACGACTTGGAAAACGATTAAAACTTATGCACTTGCTGAGAAGTTGTCAGACATTCGAATTTTTAAACTTCTTACTCCAGAATATAAATGTTTTCCTGCCATTTTTTCTTTGCTAATGATGCAACTTTATATTTATATGTATATATATATATATATATATATATATATATATATATATATATATATATATATATATATATATATATATATATATATATATATAGTAACATATCTGTGATTAGAAAAATATGGTGAACAGAAAAGAGGATACTGATGGAAAAATGAGAAACGAAAGAAGAGTGAACGAGAAGGGGTATAGGCAAAATGGAAGGAAGGAAGAAGAGGGAGGTGGAAGAGAATGAAGAGGGAAGAGGGAAGTGGAGGAGGAGGAGGAGGAGGAGATGGAAGAGAAGTAGAAAAAGGGAGGAGGAAGAGAAGGAAGTGGGAAATGGAGGAGGTGGAAGAGGGAAGTGGAGGAGGAAAATATGAAATAGGGAAATGGAGGAGGATGAAAAGATGAAAGATGGAACTGGAGGAGGAGGAAAAGATGAAAGAAGGAGGTGGAGGTGGTGGAGGGGAGTCAGGCGGTGGAGACAGGCACCAACAGAGTGGAGGAAAAAGATGGTGACGAGGAGGAACGAAGAAGGCAGTGGAGAGAGGAGAGGAGAGAGGAGAGAGGAGAGGAGAGAGGAGGAGAGAGGAGAGGAGAGAGGAGAGAGGAGAGGAGAGAGGAGAGGAGAGGAGAGAGGAAAGGAGAGGAGGAACTGCATGGAGGGAAAAGTGAAAATGGAGAAAGGTTGAGAGAGAAGTAGAGGGGGCACTGGGATGAGGTGAAAAAGTGGGGGGTGGGGGTGGGGGGAGAGGATGAAGGAAGTGAAGAGTGAGATACAGATGGAGTAAGGTAGAGAAGCATACAAAAAAGAAGAGAAAGAGGGAGAAGAGAGAGAAACACAGAGAATAAAAATAATAAAAAACAGTGAAAATGGAAAAGTTGGAGGGAATATAAATGTAATGGATGAAGAAGTGATGTGCAAGGAATACAAATAATAATAATAAAAAAAAACAGATGAAGCAGCGAACGATAAAAAGAAAGAAGGGAAATAAAAAAAAATAAAACTGGAAAGAAGAATGGTTATAAAAAGATAAGTGAATTGAAACCGAGGAAGAAAAGAAAAAAAGTGAGCAAGATCCAGATGAAGAAAAATACATGAAAGGAAGAGAAGAGAAGAGAAGAGAAAAGAAAATGGAGGGGGAAGACGGTGAAGAGATAAAAGATGATAAATGGAACGATGAAAAGAGAGTAACAAGAGTAGTGTAGATAGAAAGAAGAGAAAGGAAAAGTTGGAGACTAAGAAAGAACTGGGAAAAGAAGGAGAAAGAAGTGGAGTAGGAGGAATGAAAGAGGTTGTGTGTGTGTGTGTGTGTGTGTGTGTGTGCGTGTGTGTGTGTGTGTGTGTTTATGTGTGTTTATGTGTGTGTGTGTGTGTGTGTGTGTATATGTGTGTGTGTGTGTGTTTGTGTGTGTGTGTGTGTGTGTGTGTGTGTGTGTGTGTGTGTGTGTTTATGTGTGTGTGTGTGTGCAGTTGTGAACCCAAATCAATATATAATTCAAACGCTCTTTCTATTGTATTGCAAACTATTTTTTTTTCCACACCAGAATATGATGTGAAAAACCTACTACAACTGAGATGTTTCGAGCAGATGAAGGGAAAACACTCGACTATCTCTCAGCCACATCTTTCCCAACCATCCCCCCTCCCCCCCTTATCTTTCTTCTCACCAAACCCCCCTCCCCTCACCCCGCACCCTGCCCCAGAGAAACTAAACACACAAACACACAAACAAACTCAGAATCTCAATATGCGTTTTCGTACTGCTTCGGAAACTTGGCTCGTTAAAACTTGAAGCTTCTTGATGAGTGTACGCCCAACACACACACACACACACACACAAGAGAGATAGAGAGTGAGAGAGAGAGACTAATACATACATAGAAACGAAAGAGAGATAGAGAGACACACACATACACGCATAGAAACGAGAGAGAGAGAGAGAAACACACATACACATACATACAAGAGAGAGAGACACATACATACATACAAACGAGAGAGAGAGAGAGAGAGAGAGAGAGAGAGAGAGAGAGAGAGAGAGAGAGAGAGAGAGAGAGAGAGAGAGAGAGAGAGAGAGAGAGAGAGAGAGAGAGAAAGAGAGAGATACACATACATACATACAAACGAGACAGAGAGAGAGAAAAAAAAACGCAGACACACACACACACACACAGGATTTATGCAGTAGTGTTGTGTGTAGGATATGTGGCAGTGATCAGAGATGGCCATTGTGTGTGTAACCTTGTGTATAACCCATAACAATACACACAACAATACATCCATCCCATCCATCCATCCATTCATTCATTCATTCATCCATTCATTCATCCATTCATTCATTCATCCATTCATCCATCCATTTTATTTTTATTTTTATTGTTTATATATGTATACTGTAATGCTTTTATACCCATCCATTTTTTTATGTATATACTGTATTAATTATTCCCTTTTTAATCTCACCCTAAAATAGTACATTGTTTTATCACTCACGAAAAACAGGGATATTTTTTTTATTTTTTTATCTCTTTTTATTTACTGTCTTGTTTGTTGCCTGTGTGTGTGATATTTGAGTGAACATTGTGGTAGTGATATTTATTGTGTTCAATGTGTTGTAACTCTGACTGGGATGATTATTAACTATATAGGGGTAACTTATATTAATTAGCCCTGTCTTAACGAACGGAATAATATATACATCTAGTAACTGTATTTATTTTTTTACTCCTTTCGTATAAAGTTACCTCCTCGCTTGTCATTATTTCTAGAACACACACACACACACACGCACACATTCACACACACACAAACACAAACACACACACGCACACATTTACACACACACACACACACACACACACACACACAAAGCTGCTTATATCTACACACACGAGATTTGCTTCCCAAACACTGACCACCTCTGAGACACATGTGGGTCTTACACAGAATATAAACACACAGGATGCTTTCAGACAAACACTGAGGAGTCAAGCTGCCTTCACACACACACACACACACACACACTTTGGTGTTTAACAACAACAACGACAACAACAATAACAACAGCAACATCAACACAATCCTCACAGACAGATTTACACACACAACCTTTTACCTTTTCACAAACAAACAGACGGGCATACATACACATAGGCTGACTAAGGGAAAACTAAACTAAACTAAACTTAACTTAACCTAACCTAACCTAACCCAACCTAGCCAACCCTGACAGCATATTATTATTATAGTGACGGAAAATTACGTTATATTTCAAGTGTAATAATATAACTTTTTATTAATGTATCTATGAAAAGCGAAGAGTGCGTGTGTGTGTGCGTGCGCGTCTCATTATTATCCGATGAAAAAAAAAAAACCAGACCTTGAGTTCAGCTCCAAATAACTACCAGCAGCAGCAGCCTATGTTCAAGGTCGAAACATAAGATATAAGTGCTGGGATTACACGAGCCGCAGCGTTTTTCATAATTAACTGGCGAGGTCATTATAAAGCTTACGTCATTAGGGGTAATTAATACAAACGAGCGAGGCAAGAGGGTACTGGGTATACCTGCACCAAGAACAACCATGAGTCAAACTAATAACACTATATTATCATCATCATCGTATTCTTTACTTATGGAACAATGAATGAAGGAATGATACTCTTTACTTCCTGACTATACGAGACACACTAACATAACTTAACACTATAAAATAATAATAATGTTTTCTGTAGGTGGGAGGTGGTAATATCATTGAAACAAATCATTCCAACTATCCAATACACCACGCTAAACACCTCTCATGTTATTATACGCTTGGACTAACACCAGACGACACCAAAGAACAGAGGAAAGCCCCGTCGTTCAGGGGGCCATTTAACAGTGAGGGTCGACTTACATAATGCAGACCAGTCAAACTATATATTAATGCTGTATAACGTTACGGCATATAATTATACACTCTACACCAAACATACACAATATTAACCAGGAGAAAGACCCCTTCGTCGTAAAGGATTGTATATACAGTTCACTCACTCAAAGCTTATTCATCGTTACAGTGAAAACGCAGCAATAGATTAATCTCACTCGGCAATTGTTAAGCATTGAATCAACAACACAACATCTGCCCATCAACTGATGAGTCCTTCAAATATTGCTCCGAAACACCACCTATAGGGAAGGAGCGTGTTTCGTGGCATAGTCAGGAGGAATCAGAAGCCTCCAATTCTCATATACGATCACAGGGCCCTTAACAGTGTTGGTGGTGTCGACTTAACTTCACTGGCGAGGGAAGGTTGGGGTTGTGGGGTATTAAGGCCAATGTGAAGCCACCTTTAATACCCATGAATACTGAAAGGCTGAAACTGTGTCTGTATATGTGTAACCACCCACCTAAAAGAGACTATAGAGAGGGCTATTGTTTTGGTCCCTGTGTTTGTTTGTGTTTGTGTGTGTGTGTGTGTGTGTGTGTGTGTGTGTGTGTGTGTGTGTGTGTGTGTGTGTGTGTGTGTGTGTGTGTGTGTGTGTGTGTGTGTGTGTGTGTGTGTGTGTGTGTGTGTGTGTGTGTGTGTGTGTGTGTTTTCATCTTCCTACTTACGTGAATAACAACGAGTTTTATTTTAACCACACTGTTTATTTCGACAGGTAATTTATAGACCAAAAATATACAACGGTGATATTTGCCCAGGTGGGATTGACTGCCTTCCTCTCTCTCTCTCTCTCTCTCTCTCTCTCTCTCTCTCTCTCTCACACACACACACACCGTGGACCGTAAGGTCTGTTGTGGTCTGCGATTCTATGTAACTCTATGTAACACATAATTATTATTATTATTATTATTATTATTATTATTATTATTATTATTATTATTATTATAATAATGATAATTATTATTATTATTATTATTATTATTATTATTATAATAATGATAATTATTATCATTTTTATTATTATTATTATTATTATTATAATGATAATTATTATCATTTTTATTATTATTATTATTATTATAATGATAATTATTATCATTTTTATTATTATTATTATTATTATTATTATTATTATTATTTTTATTATTATTATTATTTTATTTTTTTTATTATTATTATTATTTTTTTTTTTTTGCGTGTGTTGCATCCGTTTCAGTTGATGCTTCCTGTAAACTTGGATGTCTGTTCGTAGTGGCATGAGGGACTATCGCTATGAATCCACTCTACTTTTATAAATGAAGATGCACCAGTCTTTCTTTCTGTCTGAATTTATGTATGTGTGTATAATTATTATTATTATTATTATTATTATTATTATTATTATTATTATTATTGTCCACACATGCATGGTTGGAGTACAGTA
>JAWZYT010005656.1:67500-85000 GCA_034508575.1 Petrolisthes manimaculis
GTCTCGTTTTTCTCACCAGTGTCTGTCCACGAGCCTAAGATAAAAGTGGGTCCAAAATTAAGTATAGCCAGACCACAGCATTGTTTACCCAAGTCACACAAAAGATTAAACACACTTCAAAGGGTTAGTAGCTACTGTACCAAGAAAGCAGGTCAGTCGTACAAGGATGTATATAGAGTACTGTACGGACGGTGACCAACACACACACACACACACACACACAGCGCGCACACACACACACACACAGCGCACACGCACACACACGTACACAGCATGCACTCACACACACAAACACAGACAGACGTACAGACACACAGACAGACACACACACACTCATACACAGATACACACACACAGATACACACACACAGACACACACTCACACACAGACACACACACACACACACACACAAACACACACACAGACACACACACACACAGACACACACGCACATTTCCTGTTCTATTTTTATGTACTCTTTTCACTAACTTAGGAAGATCATATTTTTTTTTTATTGGCGAACTAGAGTGTCATTGATTCCTCCAAACTATGTCAGAAAACAGATGACCTCAGTACAAGAGTATATAGATCTGTTTTGTTGTACTGTTTGTGGGAATCAGTAGCTTCACTCGAATTCACTCCAACTATATGACCCCCTTAAATAAACTTTACATATAGCTCTTTTCGTCCCCGTTAACTCCTTCTTTCTTCCTCCTTTCTTCCTTCCTTCTTCATCTTCTGCCCATCTTAACTTTACTTCCTCTCTCTACCACTTGTGCTGAACTGAGGGACGGATTTGGAAGATGCTACACATGTACTAATTTCACCAACATGAGTACATTGCTGAAGGAGAGTACATTGCGGAAGGAAGGAGAGTTACGGTATGCTAACAACAATTTGGTTATCAAGTTGACGAAAATATAGATAGGGACGGTAGAAATGAAATACCACTTGAGCAAAACTATTCCGAAAATGAATAGAGAATAATGAAGGAACGAATATCATATCATCACGAGTACAGTAGTAGGTGTGTGTTCAGTAGTTCAGGAAACTCTCGAGTGATTTTATTGGTGAAAACGATGAATGAAGTTAGATAGAGTCTGAATTTAATCGGCTCTGTTAAATGTTTCGAAATATAACTGTGGCTGTAATGTGTGATACTCAGTTTGTCCTCTTCATCCACTTGTACTGGATATTCATAAGTGGCGGTCGTGATGAAACTGAGTACAAGTGGCGGAGTACAAGTGGCTGCTTATAATAATGTAATCGTGTAAATAGTTTTATTGCAATACGTTTTCATAATTATGTGTGTAGGACAATAACTATACATGTGTGTGTTTTACTTATCAATGTACACTGTAGTCAAGGATTCATGTACTCACCTACGACGTTGAGGAAGGCGAGTAGCTCACAGAAGAAGTACCGGTATGCCCACCAGTTGTGATGCTTGAGGTTGTCTGCTAAGTAGTCCAAAAGTAGTTTCTTCTTTTGTTTCTTCTCCACCTCCGAGCAGATACCCACGTCCAAATCCATCATGAGCGCATGGATTTTCCCACCTTCCCAATTTTTCCACATCCACCTCGGCGCATAGAAGCAGATTGCCTGCAAAATTGAAGAGCAAGGACGTCATGCCACACCAGGGGGGCATTTGAGGGGAGGAGGATGTGAAGGTGAGAAAAGTGAAGGAAAAACTGGGGCACAGAAAGAACAAGAATCTCAAACAAGGACAAAGGTATAATGAAAGTAATTGTAGCTCAGCCGTCCTGTTGCCTGAGCCGCTGATCATAATATTGGGTATACAAGAGGTCCTTAATCTATAGTGATGGGTATAAATAATAAGATGAGGGTCGCCGGTGTCTGCCTGGCCGAGGGGAGTGGAGGCCTCTGTGTGTGGGAAAGTATAAGGTCAGTGTGCCAACAATGGGATCATAGGAACATCAAGTGCCAAGGACCTATTCTTATTACCTAACATAACCTATTCAATTTGCTTTTGCTCGCGTCTGATCCTTTGGGACTATGTATATGAACACGGGTTTCAACTCACCATAGAGAGAGTACAGTAAACATTACAGAGCCGTACTAACAGTGTATAATATAACACAGTCAGTACAGTTATCAAGGGTTTACTGTGCCATCAAAACTGTCATTTGGAATCCGAGTATTTCATTTTTAGCAATTACATATTACTATCAACATGATTGAATTTTTCGAGGAAAATAACAACCATCTGCGTAATTCTGTCACTTCCATTACATATAGACGTCCAACAAACAACATTTGAAGGAAGACTTAAATCCGATTTTCTTTGAGTCGCACTCGACATCTTGAAGCCAATAACTGGTATTACAGCTGACTTGTCTATCCTACATCAACACTAAGTTGTATTACAAGAGTGTCAACTCTGACTGAACCGTGTTGATGAACTATAAAGTTTATATACTTTACAGTATACATGGGAGTGTATGGCCATTATTTCTGTAAACTGAAGGATACTGATTTCTCTATAAAGTATCATAAACCACAACACCTACATTGAGGAAGTCTGTGTTTTGACAATTTGAAGAAGTCAGAAGCCTCCAATTGGCCGACATCATCTGAACTCCTTAATGGCCTTGGCCTTGGACGGAGTGTAAACGAAACGGATTCGATTTGTATACGATCCTGTGATTCATGGAATAATACTATTATCATATCATGTCCATCACAACGATAAAAAGTGAAGTGTATTTCTAAGCATAACATGATCACTGAACATCGCATGATGAATGAATCCCTAACCTACATTCACGAGAACGTAAGCACGCACGTACACACACACATATACTCGTGTATACACATCATGATGAACAAAGGACTTTCATTGTGCTGTTGTTGTATGACGCACATTATATATATATATATATATATATATATATATATATATATATATATATATATATATATATATATATATATATATATATATATATATATATATATATATATATATATATATATATATATATATAGTAAACACACACGCACTCATATATATATATACATACATATATTAATACACAGTATATAGTTATCAGTAAATCTTTATCTATATTCATATATATTTATATATACATAAAAATAGACATATAAATATATATTATATATACATATACTGTACATTACTATGAGGAAATGAATGGTAAGTATAGGCCAGGGACCAGGAACCAGGGACCAGGGACCAGGGACAGCACACCAGGTAACACAACACAACACACAAGGAACTACAATATATACACCACAAACACACCAGGGCGTCAAGTCACACACACACACACTATATATAATTATTTCCCAGAGCCTAATCTTATTTTTATACTCTGCACGATGTGTTGAAAAGAATATTTTGTCCGCAACTTAACATGCATCGCGACAACACATTGAACATGACGACAACACGTTTTTCCTTGAAGACAAGTTAGTGTGTTGAACGAGACAGAAGAGTTATAAAGCTAAGTAATAGCTCTTATTAGATTGCACACGACGGCATAAATAATTGATATATACAATAATGAATAACAATATAAAACGCATTGTTCAGTAGCACACTCATGTATCCATATGGTGCGTTTACTTGTTCAGTCTCAATCATAATTATGCACACACAGGCAGGCACACACGTATACGCACGCACGCACCTAACACACCCACGCAACTGTCTGTCTGTCTGTAATGAAGTTTGAATCAGAGTTAAAGTCGCTCGCTTGTGAAATATATATATATAAATATAATCAATATAATAAATCCACCAACAATTGTACAGGATATACACGGACAAACAAACCTAATGGACTTTGAGTAACTCAGTCGTTTTAAAACTGAACATTAACCTCAAGCCAAACTGATTGCCAGAACGACATATAGTATAGGGGCTTTTTATATCACCATTCTGTGATTGAATCGTACGTACTATAATATTATAGACTAATTGGCAGGATACAATATAAAGGCTTTTTGTTTCTGTTATTCATTGGGATTTATAAATGAATAGCCAGGGGGATATTAATTAAGGGTGATATAACTGGTTTTCAATATCACTCTGTTCACTCAAATAAGGTTTTCTCAAAATCTCGTCACGTGGTCTAAAGTAATAATGTAGCTTCCTGAAGTGCTTTCGGTGTTACTAGTTTTTAATTAAGTCACAAGTTTAAGATTTTATCACGTTGAACAAAGATGTAGACAAAGGTGTGCTCTCAGGTGAAGGAAGGTGGACACGTGTTTAGCAGTCAAGTGTACACAGAATTTATAAAGCCTCCAACAACGCTAAGGCTATTCATAACATTAATTAATTACTCTTGAACTGTCAATGAAAACCGATAGAGGGTAAGGACCACTGGTTGATAATTGATATGTAGGTATAGTATGTATAGTCATGAGTAATTGTCTTGTATAAAATTAATGAAACTTAGACATCTGAATTAATTGTACGAGTTAAAATTACAGACACCAACAGATTTAGTTTCGCATCATATTTCGAGGTCGTTTCACTCGAACATGTTGCAAAACTATTGCACGTGACTGTACAGCAGAATTTTGATCAGTAATATGGCGTATCGTTCAAAACTGAATAAAGCTAAATCTTATGATTTGTTTATAATAAATGTTACAAGTGACTTATACAAGTCACAAATGAATTAGTAATCCAAAATGAAATTTGATAGAAATCGACACATTTATATAAAAATATCTGTAGCCGTAAAATGACAAATGTATGTGTGGGTTTACAACCAAGTTTCCCTCCATCAGGTGTTAGAGTCAGTGAGGTTCCCACAACACAGTGTAAAGTGACGCAAGACTTTGCCAGCCAACAACTTACAAACTTATTGCCTCAACATTATAAGAATATTGACATTTAGTTATATTTCTAATGATTGACTATTTTCAACACAGCAAAAGATTAACTTGAAATGCTGTCGGAATATATATATATATATATATATATATATATATATATATATATATATATATATATATATATATATATATATATATATATATATATATATATATATATATATATATATTGTTACATGATTATACAAATATAAACTTTACTTTCTTCAGGTTGTACATTGCATCTAAAGCTTTATGACTAACCTGGAAAGCTAACTGGAATATAATTATGTAACAACATAATTATATAGTGTATACAATTAATGATTAGTTCTTCAGAGTTGAGTGTAGCTGTGTGTGTTTTAACAATACCCATCTGAGTATACTTGACTGCTGACCAGAGTTAGTGATAAGACTGAGGGGTGTTGCGGGGACACAATAAGAGAACCTCAGGCAGGATCGGATGCATCAACAACAATAATATGGTAAAAGAAGAAAGGTAATAAATTAGTAAAAACAGACGTTGAAGATCAAGCTCACGTATATATATATATATAACCTTAAGTGTTTGTACACACTATTAATATTAAACTTAGATTTAATGGACACTTTGTTCTGATAATATCTAGCATGCCAATTATCATGCACTATATAATTTATTCTCATATGATTAAAACTAAGTGTGTATACTTTGATTAAAACAACTCTAAAGTACATATTTCTATCTGTTTAGTCTCCAATGTCATCCTTAATGAAACCATAAACTTCATCTGACATCCTGGATATTCAGCCCCGGCTAACGGCACACGAGTGTTAACATTAAATGAGTAAACTCGTCTCCTGTTAGCCAAAGTGAATTATATAAGTCATCAGCTTGGTTCAGGGGTTACCAGATGTGAAGGATAATTTCTCTACAATTTCCAGTCAATTGTTTTGTTGTTTTTTTAGTTAGTGAGCTTCAACTTCTTCAAAAAATTCTCCACACAAACAAACAAACTACAGCAAATTATAACAACATTAAAACACCGCTTGACAACTGCCTTACAAGTTCTTTACAACACCAACACCAATAATAATAATAATAATAATAATAACAAACAACAACAACCAAACCAAAACTCAATCGATGGTGTTAGTTAGTCAGAGGAAAACTAAAAACAAAAGACAAATAAAAAACAGATTAATCAATAGTTTTTTTTTTTTTTTTTTTTTTTTTTTTTTAGCGGTATATAGTCAAGACAACAAGTTCTATAGAGAGGAAGGAAAGGAGAAATTAAAGACAGAGACAGGGAGGGAGGGAGAGACAGACATCCTTCCTCTTCTCTCTTCCAGCCAGTCTGCTTCCATGGGTCGTGGTGGACGTGTAAGAATTGCAAATATAAAAAGAGAAAAAAGAGACAAAGCATAAAAATTAAAAGCAAGTATAATCAGTACCAAAAAAAGGACTGCCTCTATTTGGAGAGAATTAAAAAAAAACAATGATAAAAAAAATATTTAACCAATACCAATGAACATCGCCCAGAGTCACTACAAAAAATACATCGCAGTGAAACCATAACGCCAGACACGAAAATAAGAACTAATATGAACAATGCCAAGCGTAGTGTAGAGAGCAGGATGCAGGCAGAGGGGAGTGAGTGAGTGAGTGAGTGAGTCCAGCCCCGGGGGGTGTTGTGTTGTGGGGGTGGGGCTGGAGTAAGCACTGGACACAACATACAACATCACAGTAACAACTTCTAGCTCACAGTCACACCAAGAACTAGTTGTTTTTTTGATACAGTGACTGGTATTGCTACAGGTAAATGTAAAAGTAGCATCAATCTCAATGTTGATTTTTAAAGTGTTCTACGATTATTAGTAGGTAAACTAATATGTACCATTTGATTCCCCAAAATGTGATATATGACGGCAAATATTCTGTTGCAGTCCTTTTTTTGCTCAAATTGCAGGAATCAGCAGTTTCCATTTTGCTGATAACATCATTTAAGTGAGAATTACTGAATAGGATGTTTTTTGATAATTCACATCACAGTTTAAGATGTAAACAAACATACCACTGCTATTTTTTGCACTGAGATGAAAACACTGTATGAATCATAAGTGAAGGCGACTCAATATTGGAATTCTAGTCGCGATGTCACACAACAGAGTTACTGTGATCTTATAAGTCATTATACACAGACATTTCTGTATTACATATACTACCAAGAATTCAGGGTAACCACGTCTGGGTTCAATTCAGATACAACCAAATACAATTCTCTCTGTGTTCTCCTTCACTGCTTATGTCACAGCTGATTATTATATTCCGTCAATCCTGGACCTCAGGTTGTGTACTGCCGTCAAGGGTATCATGAATCAGAGTCAATGAACTTCAGCAGAGAACAAGAAGCAGCAGAGAAGTTGATGACGTAGTTGGTTATAACCTTGTGAAATGTAAATCTCAGACTCAACCACTGTTACCATGACCTCAAGTCCATAGTATACAACAGAGACATATCACTGTGTAGTAGTCAGTACCTTAACACACTACTACTACTACCAAAACAGTAAGAAGCGCTACTCGGTAATCACAGGATGGTTGGTTGGTTGGTTGGTTGGTGGGGGGGGGGGGGGAGGTGGGTATAGTACATAGGTGGTAGTGGTGGTGGTGGTGAGGGAATGCAACATCAACAACAACAACAACAACAACAATAATAGTAATATATACCACTAGGGTGCAGGACACGGAACTTTTTGTCATATATATATTTTTTTTTACACTGCCATCAATTTGTAGTACTAAGCTTTTTGACACCAAAGTTGACCTCGTGTACATTTTGCTTTTCCACCTACAATTTTCTAGACTAGACCTGTTACCGAGTATTTGAGGGGGAAGCTCCTCACTGTACGTAAGTAAGTAAGTAAGTAAGTAAGAATAATAATAATAATAGTAATAATAATAATAATTATAATAATATGCAGTCAAAGGAATGAAAACAAAGCATTATAGAGAAGATGAACGTTCGAGGAATGTACAACAATCCTAAAACATTTTTATATGCACTAAAACTTGTTTATGCACTGAAAAATGCCTTATAATCTATAGGATGCTGCGGCCAGACCAGGGACCAGCCTCAGACTCGGTAACTCAGGCAATATAATAATAATAATTAACGGCAAACATGAAGGAAACACTGTGTGGTGGGGAGGTGGATGAACTTGGAAACAGGTGCGAACAGATGGACAATGAGTTAAAGAGGGTGGTGATGGGTGAGGGGGGAGGGGGGCAGAGTGGTGTGGGTGTGTGGGGGGCAGAGTGATGTGAGTGAGGAGCACGTGGAAGGAAGGAAGGGTGGGTTGGTTGGATGGTTAGGGGTGGGGAGGAATAATTGGGGGCCAGTGTCAGTGAGTAATTAGTGTTCCTGAATGAATATAGTAACTTGTTGTGTTGTAATGGTGGTGGTGGTGGTGGTGAATGGGGTAAAAAAATGGAGGGGAAGTATCTGTTAAGTAATTGTATCAAATGAGTGAATGAATCCTTAGTTTAGGTGCCAGAGTGAGTGAAACGAGTTACGTATATTTTCTCTTGCTGTTGTGTGTGGGTGTGAACTGAAGATTAATGTTATTGTTTGTTGTTGTTGCTGTTGTTGTTGTTGTTGGTGTTATGTCGTGTGGCAGTCGGTCTTATTATCATTATATATATATATTTTTTTTTTTACTGACAGTGAGGGTTTTAAAGAGTTTGTTGTTGTTGTTGTTGTTGTTGTTGCTGTATCGTTGGTGATGTGTCGTGTGGCAGTCGGTCTTATTATCATTACATATATATATGTTTTGTTTTTTTACTGACAGTGAGTGTTTTAAAGAGTTTGTTGTTGTTTGTACCACAATGTGTGAATTAGCTATAGTGCACAGTAGTTGTTTTTGTTGTCCACTGAATCAATCAATCAGTTATTTTATTTGTTGCGTGTGAAAGAACTAATTTTGCCGCTGGTGTCCGAAAAAACGCGTATAACCAATATTAATGAAAACAAAATAAAACAGTTGTTAGTGTTGATGCTGTTGTTGTTATGTTTGTCGTTGTTTTATTGATGATGTTGTTGTTGTTGTTGTAGAGGGAAGCAGAGTCCGACCAATGGTGATGTTAAAATATTGGCCCGAAAGAAATAACATGAATGTGTAAATGAGTAAGTGATATTGTTTTGGTTACTCAAGAAAATATTATAATATACAGTGGTGAGTGGTCATGAGAAGTGAGTGGTTGTGCAGTGAATGGTGTGTGTGTGGGAGTGACTGGTAGTGTGGTGTAGTATGGTGAGTCGTGAGTGGTCATGAAAAGTGAGTAGTTGTGCATTGAATGGTGTTGTTTAGTTGTTGTAATTTTTATGGTGTGGTGTGGTGTGGCAGGGCGTGAGTGATAATGAGAAGTGAGTGGTTGTGCAGCAGTGAATGGTGTTGTTCCGTTGTTGTTATTTTTATTATTGGTGCTATATATAATAATTAAATGAGTATGACTGCTCTAGTGAATAATTGAATACTGTGGGACCTGACATGTGGGTGGTGCTGTGTGTGTGTGTGTGTGTGTGTGTGTGTGTGTGTGTGTGTGTGTGGTGCAGAGTGTGTGTGTGTGTGTGTGTGTGTGTGTGTGTGTGTGTGTGTGTGTGTGTGTGTGTGTGTGTGTGTGTGTGTGTGTGTGTGTGTGTGTGTGTGTGTGTGTGTGTGTGTGTGTGTGTGTGTGTGTGTTGCAGAGAGTATGTGTGTGTGTGTGTGGTGCAGAGGGAGAGTGTGTGTGTGTGTGTGAGATGAGCGACAGGTACAGAGAGAGAGGTGTAAATGAGTAAATGTTATAGTGAATCAGTAATCATATTGGATGGATAAATGAATGGTATTACGACGAACGAATGAGTGAGCTTATTATACTCGATGAATATTAGATGAGCGAGAGGTGTAATGTGAGCGAGTCTTTACATCATTACTGCAGGGGGTTAAAAGAAGAATTGATAAGTTGGGAATGCAGTTACCAGTTATATTATATTGCATTTGCAGAGTGAAGGGGGCAGCGACTAATGTGTCTGAACAAATAACAATGTTGCTGTTTAATGAATATTGTTGTTGTTGTTGTTGTTGTTGTTATTGTTGTTGAGCGAGTATTAAATCAATTAGTGAGTATTGAATTAATTAGTGAGTATTCGAAATTTAATTATCGACAGGTAATGAGGCTGATAAGTGAATAATGCAACTTATGAGTGGGGATTAATGATTTTAATGAGTTCCTAATGGGGTTAACGAGTAAATAAATTGTGGTTGACGAGTTTAAAATGACGTGTTGGTGTTACAAAGAGTAAGAGTGGAGGTGTTGTGTATTGATTTGGTACATTTTGCTCCGTCTTCCAACCTGTTGTGTCTCCGAAGGTCTGGTGGTGGTATTTGTATGGTGATGGTGGTGACTGTGAAATGTTGGTGACGGTGAAATGGTGGTGACGGTGAAATGGTGGTGGTTGTAAAATGTTGGTGGTTGTAAACTGTTGGTGACTGTGAAATGCTGGTGACTGTGAAATGTTGGTGGTTGTAGAATGTTGGTGGTTGTAGAATGTTGGTGGTTGTAGAATGTTGGCACTGGAATGATGGTGGCACTGTACTGCATGGTGGTGGTGTGAGGGGGGGAGTGAGGGACGGGGTGAGGGAGGGGGTGAGGGAGGGGGTGAGGGAGGAGGTGAGGGGGGAGGTGAGGGGACGTGACAACAAAAGCACACAGTGGGACTCAGAATATTATCCTGAGGCCGGTCACCGCACCCCCCCAGGGGACGGCGCCCCCCGGAGGTCTGGCAAGGAGCCGAGGTTGCCAAGGACTGCCGCCATCCACACCACACCCGAGCAAACCTTCGCCCACAACAATAACAAACCACAAAAACAACAACAAAAACGAAATACTACCGACGATGGTGACGCGCGTGACTTAATTAAACACGTTATGATATTTATTATTTATTGTGGGTAATAAGTGACTGAGAACCTACTGTACTATTTATTTATCATATAGACCAAAATTAATGTGAACGCTGGCGACACAAACTGATCAGAATATGAACGTAGTAGAGACGAACTGATCAATATTGGAGAAACGTTGGGGTGATAAACTGAACATTATTTTTTTTTTTATTTTTAACCTTGGAGTGACAAAGTGAATCGGAATTTATACATTGGCGAGACGATTTTTTTTTTTTTTTTTTTTTTTTTTTTATCGTTGGAGCGTCAAATTGATGGAAATTTGAACGTAAGGAGAGACAAAGTGAACTGAACTAACTTGAACAACACTAAGTGAATTAATTAAGGTTGTGAACGTCATATGAACATTACGAGTGAATAGAACCACGGATTGAAATAAATGAATACTTATTGAACGATGGATTATGAAAGTGAAAATAGTGCCCGAAAAAAAAACTTACTAACTTTGAAAAATAGTGGTGAATATTACCTTGATTAATTAATGAAGCTTAACTAAACATGAAGGGCGCTAATGACGTACAAAACACGAACACAACACAGGTAAACCGAATAAACTCGATAAAAGATGAATCACGGAGTTAAATGTTGTTGTTGATCAAAGCATGTATGTATGTATGTATGTATGTATGTATGTATATATGTATGTATGTATGTATGTATGTATGTATGTACGTATGTACAGTATGTATGTATGTATGTATGTACAGTATGTATGTATGTATGTATGTATGTACGTACGTATATATGTATGTATGTATATATGTATGTATGTATGTATGTATGTACGTATGTACAGTATGTATGTATGTATGTATGTGTGTATGTATGTACGAGTACTGTTGATAGAGTAAACACGGCGAGTCACGGAATTCTATACAAATCACAACCGGCACGTTTACTATCATGATGGTAATGAATATAATGATATTAATAATTAATAATAAATAATTGTGAAGGCACCGCAACGCATCCGAGGGTATGGTGTGGGGGAGGCGAGGTAACGGAGTTGTAATAGTAGTACCAATAGTAGTAATGATAGTACTGGTGGTAGTGGTAGTGGTGGTGGTGGTAGTAGAGGCTCGGCCATATCCTTCCACTCCTCCACCACGGGGCTTTAAGATAGTGAGCCAGTTGCTGTAAGAAAAAGTAAAGTCCCTGTCCTTGGAGGAGATGTGACTGTGTGGTGGTGGTGGTGGTGGTGGTGGTGGTGGTGGTGCGTGGACACCTTCGCCAATGCCAGCAGAATATCAAAAGCAGGTGCAGAAAATGGCTAAGGCAGAGTTGTAAGACTAGAGTAATTAATAATACGTGGGAACAGGGCCAAGAAAAATAATGACCTATGGGACCTACCTGTGTTCACGGTATAGACCTATTATATGTGTATAAGGCAGCCTCTATACTAACATAACGTAACGTAACCTAA
This sequence comes from Petrolisthes manimaculis, assembly GCA_034508575.1. NCBI lineage: Eukaryota > Metazoa > Arthropoda > Malacostraca > Decapoda > Porcellanidae > Petrolisthes > Petrolisthes manimaculis. Next base: position 79,779 of record JAWZYT010005656.1, read on the forward strand.
CCTAACCTATCTATGGGTATAAGGCAGCCTCCATACTAACCTAACCTAACCTATCTATATACATAAGGCAGTCTCTATACTAACCTAATAACCTACATACCTATACCTTTGTATTGTTAAAATAATTATTAGTCCTACCTAATTCAATACCTACTTTCCTCTTCATTTATTTCTATGCACAAGGTCTGACAACAATATGGTCTATTCCTAGGTGAGATTTTTTTCCTCTATCCTAATTCCAGTTATAAACATATAGTACATAGCTACACACACGTCCTAAGTCAACCCTTATCAATATTAAATATTTTCAGTGTCAACGACTTAGCATACGAGACATTGACATTAATCTTTTAGTCAAGTGGCGTCACACTCACACCTACGGCAACTAACAACCAACTAAATCATTATGAGTCACATGCACCCTTCCCTTAATTAACACACCAACATAACCAACCCACCCACCCACCCACTCACTCTAAAACAAGCCTACACAAGCCCAAAGCAACCTTCATTTAACACACCAACATAACCCACCCAATAACACACCCACTCTAAAACTACACGAGGCAGGAAGGTGATATTAGCGTTGACACTGGAAACAAACCGTGTCAGTCAGTCAGGAAAGGTGGTTTGGTCTGATGAAATGTATACAGTATAATATTATATACACTGTGTCTCCAACAGTATATATATATATGTGTGGGATTAACATCATATTCAGCTTCCTCTTCCTTCTCACCCACTAGCTCGCTCATCCATCCCCCCTCCCCACACCCTTAACACATATACACACAGACACACAAAACCGACCCCCGACGAGAGATGAATGTAATCCCTATTCTTTCATCTGCATACTATCTCTGGCCAAAGCTCTATCCCAATCCTTCTCCATCTCTCCACACACACAACTATTTCCACAGCCATTCCTATATGAGCGTTCACTCGTACACTCTCCTTCCTCTCCATCCAGTATTTTGTCTACTGTATTATCATCTTCCTTCCACACTCCCCTCTTCTTGCTCCTCGTCTATCTAGCTCCCTCTACACATTACCTTCCATCCATCCTCCTCTTCTTCCTCTCCCTCTTCTTCTCCTCCTCCTCCATCTAGTTTCCCTCCTCGACACATCACCCTTCCTTCCTTCCTTCCTTTCCCTTTTCCTCTCCCTCCCTGCAGTTTTCCCTCGTCCACCCAACGCACCATAAACTGTGCCATGTATCAGACAACATTGCCGGGTAACTGAAGGCGCCGGCTCGGTTAATTACCCGGCCAAATTGCACCAGCGGGCGATTAATATACTCGAACACCTGCAGATGGCACTCTTGTCCCTCCCAACAACGAACGGCACTGTGTTGTTTACTCACTCGTGTTGACTCGTCGTACTGTACCGACATACATCATAATTATATAGTTTTATTTTTGTTCATCATAACTAAAGCTGCATGGTCGTTCGTTGTCCTAATAATACTATTTTCTACAAGGTATATACAACTATTATGTACCTTGACTTTCTGCATATGGGGTATTTTCAACTCAAGCAAAGGAATCCCAAAAAGTGTTATTTCTCTCTCGTACACTTCAACAACAACAACAACTAACTCCATCTAGGGTTCTTCATTCTCTAATTACCAATCCGAGACAATCCACGTGCCTTTTTTTTCAGTTCTCAATTTAATCATATAAAAATCAATCGTTTCCTTCCTTCCTTCCCAGTGAGACAACCTATGCCAACCCGGTGATATTTACGTACCCTTCCGGAACTCCATTTAATTAAGTATCGTGTGTCCGATCTCACTATGTCTATTGTGTAGTGTAATTGCTCTCTTCTATACCCTGCCATCATATACATACATACATACATACATACATACATACATACATACATACATACATACATACATACATTCCCTCTTGTATCGTGTGAAACAATAATATTCACTTCGCCTCCATGCATGGGAAAGGTATATATGTATAGTGGTGATGGTGGTTGTGGTGGTGATTGTGGTTGTGGAGAGGTGTGGTGGTGGTGGTGGTGGAGAGGTAGTGTGGTGGTGGTGGAGAGGTGACGTAGTGTGATGGTGGAGAGGTGAGATAGTGTGATGGTGTTGGTGGTGGAGAGGTGAGGTAGTGTGGTTGTTGTTGTGGTGGTGGAGAGTTGAGGTAAGGGGTAGGGGAAGGAAGTAGGTGTGATGGTGGGGAAATTCAGGTGAAGGGAGAGATTTTTTCCCACGACTTTTCTCCCTCTTCTCCATCAATTTCTGGCTGGCTCTCCTCGGCTTTTCTTTCCCCTGTACACCCAAATCCTCTTCTTTCCTCTCCCCTCCATCAATCTCCCTCCCTCCTCTACCACCAGTCTTCCTCACATCCTTCCGCACCCCATATTCATCCAATCCTTCCTCCTCTCCATCTTTCTTCCTCTCTCTTCTATCCGCCTCCCTATATCTCCTCCTTTCCTCATCTCTCTCCGTCCTTCCCCCATCTCCTGCTTTACCTTCCACCTCTCTATCTTCCTTCTTCCATCCCCCCCATCACTCTTCCTCCTCCCTATCTCCCTCCTTTCCCCTTCTCGGGTATTGACTCACCTCGAAGTCAGCTAACGAGGCAATCTTTCACGTGGGGCAGCGGAGCTAATGAGGATACCAGTCCCCCTTCCCTGTCTCCTTTGCCCACCAAACCCTGCCCCCTCTATCCTCACACGAGTCCCCTATTTAGCCCACCAAATCCAGTCCCTTGTTTTCTGCCATCAGCCCCCTACTTAGTCCACCAAACTCGGCCCCCTGTATCCTTCTATCAGCCCCCTACTTAGCCAACCACACTCAGCCCCCTGTCTTCTCCCATTAGCCCCTCACACATTTCTCTCCTTAGCCCCACACCCAGCCCCTTGTCTCTTTCTCTGTCCTCAGCTTGTGTTCTCCCCTCAGTCCCTCTCACTTGTTTTCATTCAGTATCCAGTTGTTGTTCCTTTCCTATCTCCTCTATACTTCTCCTATCATATTGTTGTCCCTTTTCCTATCTCTTCTATTTCTCCTGTCATGTTGTTGTCTCCTTTCCTATCTCCTCTATACTTCTCCTATCATGTTGTTGTCCCTTTTCCTATCTCTTCTATTTCTCCTATCATGTTGTTGTCCCTTTTCCTATCTCTTCTGCTTCTCCTATCATCATGAGAAACCCTGGTCCTATCCACACCTCATCCTCCTCCTTAGGCTGCGTCCATCACTCCCATCCATCTTACCCCTCTGTTCACCCCTCTACTTAAGGGCTCGCGAGAATTTATTGCCGTGTTGTTGGGTCCAGTTTACACTCCCTCATGACAACGAATTGACGTCATTTTTTTTTTAATCTAACCTTTTCAAGCCCGTGTAGTCAATTCATTACCAGTGGCTCAGGATCAAGACCCCAGAAGCCTTTAGACTGAATGACGAGGCACAACGCTATACTTTTTGATGATAATAGATGAGGGAAGTACAATATATAATTCAAAACAACATGTGCGATTATGCGGGAACATCTTTTAACACTATAGGCACCCGGACCCTAATTTCTATATACCCCACAAAAACAAGCTTAACAAATTTCAACAAACTTCCACATTCAAGGTGTTGTTTTTAAGATTTTGGTTTAAACTTGCAACGACGAGGGGGAACAATAATTTATTCCCCAATCTTCAATGTTATATTTTGGCAATCATCTTCTCGGCAAACTTGTGAAAATGTTGATGATGGGATTAATGAGGATGGGAGGAGAGGGAGGACTGGAGTCTCATCAGTCTGGCCGTCTGTTTGCCTCCTCCCGCTTCTCATCTAATTATAAGATCACGGGCCAGGCCGGAAAACAAGCTTACGGTGCCTGCCTGCCTGCCTGCCTTCTTGCTTGACTGGTGGTGAAGGAAGCACAGGGTAGAAGGTGTTGAGGGAAGGAGTTAGTGTGGAAGAGATGGATCGTGACTGTCTGCAGAAGTGGAAGGAGAAGTGGATGAGTAGAGAGTATTTCGTGAGGAATGAAAGGAGAGTTAGAGAGTGGTAGGTGAGTGAGTGGGTAGAGTGTCCTTTGAGATACGAATGACTGGGGTGTCTGAGGTACTGATGTTGCTACTGTATGGTGTCCACTTGGGCTGCTGCTGCTGACAAGACAAACGGGACTTCTAAACACAAGACAATACTTTTTGAGCTCTTCCTTCCCCCACCCACACCTTCACTGACAACAACAGAACGACGTGTCAGCTTTTGTGATCACCACGTCACTTCTCACACTCCATTACTTCGTCACTGAGCACAGGCAAGCAGGCAGGCAAGCAGGCAAGCACGCAGTCGCTGGTACAATTTCTCTTTCATTTTGCACTTCGACAATAAATCAGGGAGGTATATATTGTACTGTAGATATAAATTTCCTTTCATATTGTACTGCGATAAATCACTGCTATAACCATTTAACTATTTTTTTATGGGAAATAATTTGTCTACCAGTCATTTGTTGAGTGACGACCACGATTTCATAGCAGCATCCATCACAACATTTTTTCTGTTATTTGTTTTTGCCTTCCTTTTACCTGTATGACAATTATAACCTTAGTTACTTAAAAAAACTTATTATAGTCTGTGATTTTTCCCCAGACAGACAGAGAGAGAGAGCGAGGGTGGGATGAGGAAGAGAGAGAGAGAGGAGAGGGGTACAGAGAGAGAGGAGGGGACACAACGAGAGAGAAGGGGGGCAGAGAGAGAGAGAGAGAGGAGGGTAGACACAGAGAGAGAATCGAAGGGGACACAACGAGAGAAAAGAAAGGGGAGGAAGAGAGACAGAGAGAGCGAGAAAGGGGAGACAGAGAGCGAGTGAGAGAGTGGAGAGAATAAGAAAAGAAAGAGCAGAGCATGTAAATAAAACAAGACCAACCAATGGGAGTTTAACCGAGGTCAACAAACAGGATATTGGGAATAGCTGAGGTCCGGTGGTCAACCTCAGAGGAGAGTTGACCCCTCCAGAGGTAAATACGGAGGCTGGGGGGTAGGGGTGGGGGTCCAAAGGGGGGGTGGGGGGCGGAGAAACACTTGGAGGGTAAATATTAACCTCACGGCAGCTCTATTGTGTGTGTGTGTGTGTGTGTGTGTGTGTGTGTGTGTGTGTGTGTGCGTGTGTGTGTGCGTAAGTGTTTGTGTGTGTATATATTTTCCCCTCGTACATACATACCGGTACATCACCTACCCATTTTTTTAACCCCTCATAATATAT
>JAWZYT010005656.1:92500-94247 GCA_034508575.1 Petrolisthes manimaculis
TCTCCTTATCTATCTCTCCGTCTCTCTGCTTCTCTCTTTCACACACACTCCTTTTCACACACACACACACACACACACACATACTAAGCCTAGGTGGGCCAAAGACTAAGTAGTACTCGACAAGAGGACACATTATCTGGGAGGACAAAGTGGGATAAGCGACACTCCTACTCCTCCTACTTCACTTTGACCCCCTACCCCTCTCTCTCTCTTCCTCCCTCCCAACCTCTTTCCTCCTCCTCCTCCTCCTCCTCCTCCTCCTCCTCCTCCTCCTTCCCTTCTCTTCCTTCCTCCCTTCCTACCTCCTCCTCTACTCCGACCCCCTCCCCCATCCCTTCTAACCTCTTCATCTTAGCACAGGGAGAGCAGCTGGTGAAGATAGCGTAGTCCCTCACATCCCATCCCGAGGTATATACAGTAGGTACGGTAGGCTGGCATCTGCTCTTCCTCTATATTTCACTACAACACAATACCGCTAGACTGTACATTGAGAAAAAAAATAAATGTGTTCACTACTGTACAGCTTCCACTCTCAACCCCACACCACAACCCCCACCCCCAAGTCCCCTTAAAGTAACACACACACACACACACACACATTTTCTCTCTATTTCTCTCTCTAACACACACACACACACCGCCACAGCACCAGTATTTACGAGGATAGAGCGACAGGGGGACGGGGTGGGGGCGGGGGGTGAGAGTAAGGGACGGGACATTGTGGGGGTTGATGACACACTTAAGGCTTGATGAACGCTGGGATAAACCGTGATGCCGAGGAGGGACCCAACACCACCACCACCACCACCACTATGTACAGTTGAACACAGGATTGATGGTACAGCCCAGATGAAATATACTTGTCCTCTTTGAGTAACCAGTGTCTATTATCAGGTACTTGCTTTTCATTACCATCCTCAATACTGACTTCTGCTCCTGATGTCTCCTATTTGGCACTAAGGAACTTGATATTGGAGAAATTGACCATCTTTCACTTGGGCTGTACCACGAATTCTTGTGTCCAACTGTACCATTGGGGAGAATTATTGGGTCTGGGGGGAAAATATTGGGCTAAAACTGTAATACAAAGAAAGGTTCGTGGCAGGAAAAGACCAGTGTGTATGATTTGTGATATTTACCTTCTCTGTGATAATGTGCTTCTAACTGTGTATGAGATAGAGATAGAGATATAGAGATAGAGAGAGAGTGTGTGGATAGAGATAGATATACCGTAGAGAGAAAGAGGGTAGAGATAGATATACCGTAGAGAGAAAGAGGGTAGAGATAGATATACCGTAGAGAGAGAGAGAGTATAGATAGAGACAGAGATAGAGAAGAGTAAAGATAAGAGATATAGGTGTTATGAAATTTGATCAATATAATTACAAATATTTTCCCATCATTAATTAACAGCAGATACCATTCAATACCACGTAGCATCATTTTAGTTCGCATGCACCACCACTACAACATCCGGATTTAACCAACAACATTCACAAATATACTCAACAATGTTACAGTAAACTAGGGTGTCCTGAATTTCACATGCGGGGTTATAATATGTCGACAGCAGATATTTTACATTAAAAAAAAAAAAAACATTAATAAGAGGTACAGTACTGACCCCTTTCATCTTATACCATTCTCACTGTCTGTTCTCTGTGCCCCTAATTCATCCCTTTCCATCCTCTACCACTCTACCATTCCCTCCGCTCATATCCTTTCTCCCCTCTCATTTTCATCCTCC
>JAWZYT010005657.1:0-20000 GCA_034508575.1 Petrolisthes manimaculis
TCTGACTGAGGGAGTCTTCTGAAACAGGGAGTACTTTGAAACTGTTACACCGGCTGTACCTACCTACAAACTTATCCAACTACCAACCTACCAACCAACTACCTACCTACTTGCCTACCTACCAACCAACCTACCCACCAACCAACCAACCTAACTACCAACCTTTCTGCCTAAACTTGAACACACAACACAACACAACACAACACAACACAACATAAATAAGATGGGGGAAATATAATAGTGTATGATAAATATATTAGTTTATGAATGAGTTGCTGTTCCACCTCTCCACCACCACCACCACCACCACCACCACCACCACCTACCTACTTATCTTTCTCCACCTCTCTCCTCCACCACCACCACTACCACCACCCCCTGACTGTTTCTCTCTCCACCTCTCTCCTCCACCACCACCACCTACTTATCTTTCTCCACCTCTCTCCTCCACCACCACCACTACCACCACCACCTACTTATCTTTCTCCACCTCTCTCCTCCACCACCACCACTACCACCACCATACCTACTTTTTTTCTCTCTCCCCCATCACTTCCTCCACCACCACCACAACCACCACCTACTTACCTCTCTCCACCTCTCTCCTCCACCACCACCACCTACTTATCTCTCTCCCCCATCACTTCCTCCACCACCACCACCACCACCACCACCACCACCACCTACTTATCTCTCTCCACCTCTCTCCTCCACCACCACCACCACCTACTTATCTTTCTCCACCTCTCTCCTCCACCACCACCACCACCACCACCCACCTACTTATCTTTCTCACCTCTCTCCTCCAACACCACCTACTTACCTCTCTCCACCTCTCTCTCCACCACCACCACCTACTTATCTTTCTCCACCTCTCTCCTCCCTCACTTCATCCACCCCATCTCCTTTTTTTATATATATACTCTCCACCCAAGTTAAGTTTCCCTACCAGACTTCAACTTCCTTTACTGGTGGGAAGATTGATAGGTGGTTATTGTCCCACTCCTCTCTCTCTCTCTCTCTCTCTCTCTCTCTCTCTCTCTCTCTCTCTCTGAAACTTATATTCTTCCTCACTTCCTCCTCCTCCCTACTCCCTCTCCATACACCTGATGCCTCCCTTCCTTCCTCAGAGCGGCTTACCTTTCATCCTCCCTCCTCTTCTCCTCCCAACAAGAGGAGAGATAAGTAAAGGGAGGGGGGAGGGAAGGAAGGGGAAGGGAGAGAGAGAGAGAGAGAGAGAGAGAGAGTGAGGGAGTGAGGGAAGGAAGGGAGAGAGAGAGGGAGAGAGGAGGGAAAGGAAGTAAGGGAAGAGAGAGGGGAAGGAGAGATGTCAGGAGAAAGGGAGAGAGGGAAGGAAGGAAGGAAGGGAGAGAGGGAGGGAGGAAGGAAGGGTAAGATAGAGGGAGTGAGGGAAGGAGGAAGGGAGAGAGGAGGGGGGTAAGGAAGAGAGGGAGAGATTTGCGTCACAGGAAAAGTTTTGCTCGCTCTTCCACTCCTTCCTTCCATTCCTAATTATTACTCTCGCTATTGGGGAGAGGGCCGAGTGTGGGAGAGAGAGGGAGAGAGGGGGAAGGGGGAGAGAGAGGGAGAGAGGGAAGGGGGAGAGAGGGAAGGGAGGGAGAGAGGGAAGAGGGAGAGAGGGAGAGAGGGAAGGGGGAGAGAGGGAGAGAGGGAAGGGGGAGAGAGAGGGAGAGAGGGAAGGAGAGAGGGAAAGGGGAGAGGGAAGGGGGAGAGAGGGAAGGGGGAGAGAGGGAAGGGAGGGAGAGAGGGAGAGGGGAAAGGGAGTGGAAATATGAATTGAAGGGATGATCTATTTCATTCATTTCATATCCTATAATCAGTAAAACCCGAACATAAAATAAGATACATACCAGTAGAACAATATCGATGCTATAATTGACGACATAGCAGGAAAGAGAGGCCACAATTAGTTCAGACAGACATGGAGTGTATTTTTGGAGCGCTTTTCCTCGTGTTTTGTTCAGTTTTTATCCAGGTTGGGAGGTAGCTAGTTCAGTATACGAGTCTCTGGAGGGAGGAAACGTCAATAACCTCACACCACACCTGACACGAATTCTAACAAACAGACAGTGCAAGGTTTCATATAATTATATCTCCTTATTAACCTAACCCACACTAAAAGAGATTCATTCACACACACACACACACACACACACACACACACACACACACACTTTCTTCTCTGACTCGTTATCACATCATCAGTCCTTCACACACACACACACGCACACACACACACACACACACACATTCCATAATATTTCATAACATACCAATGCAAACCAACACTTCACACATTCCTACCAAATTCATATCATAAAGAAATCAACATTTCCTACATACTTCATATCACTTCATAACATAAAGGTACACACTTCCTATACACTTCTAACTAATTCATATCATAAAGGAACCAACATTTCCTATATACTCGTACTCATCATAAAGGAATCAACATTTCCTATATACATATACTCGTACTCATCCACACAGTAATAAGGTTAAACAGGGCAACAATAATATGAAAATACTTCCTCTGTGTTGGTAATAGTGGCGTGTGTTTGTGTTGGTAATAGTGGCGTGTGTTTGTTTTGGTAATAGTGGTGTGTGTTTGTTTTGGTAAAACATTTACTAAATATGAAGATAACCAAGATAAATATTTCACTCCTTTGTAGTTTCAGTGTTGTGTTGTTGCTTTGTGGTTTGTGTTTGTTGTACGAGGAAATAATACTTATTACATTGCCATCAACACTATCATTGTCACCATTATTATTATTATCACCAACACCACCATCATATCACTATACGTGCCGTTCACTCTTCACCATCACCAACACCTCCAACTCGTCTTGGGTTCCCTCCCTCCATCACCATGCCAACTCTCCCCCCTCCACCCAGTACTACCGGTCCCTGGCAGCCCTCCTTCCCCCCCTACTGTCCTACCCCACCAGTCACTCCCCCAAGGTTATCCGTTCCTCCAGGATAGATGAAGATGGTGTCCTTCCCTTCGTGCCTTGTACCATTATGCCCTACCACACCTCCTCCTCCATCAGCGCCTGCTTCACACACAAACTGGCAACTCATCCCTCCTTCAGTATAGTGTTCATGGGAGACTCCAAGCTGAGGATTCTCTTCTACTCCTTCCTACAGAGAACTGATAACGTCTTCCACTACAACTTGAAAACCGAGGTAAGTTGATGACTGTGAAATGTGAATATTGTACTGTACCATCTTTAAGTTTGTGTATGTATTAACTCTAAGGACAGTCACGTTGTCACGTAATTCATTTATTATAACTATATTGTTATCAGTATATTCCTTTTATTACTTTATTCTTTTTATTACACTATTCATTATATTACTTTATTGCTAATATGTAATTGCTCTCCCATTAATTAGATTTGTTGTCTCTTTCCATAAACGTAATGCAATCCAAGACAAATTAGACAAAAAATACACACAACTGCATTAATCCTACAACAACCTATACTGTATGATGCGCCGGTAAACAAACTACCTACAGTACCTGCCTCACAAATACACGAGTCCCTGTTACTTAGCAGACTCAGGAGGAAATCAGTTAGTCTATCTCTCACATAGACCAAATGAATAGCGACACCTTCCACCCCCTCCACCCTCCACTCCACACCCACCCCTCGACACACACACTCCTCGACACACACACTACTCCACACCCCACCCTGTCCACACTCCACATACACCTCCACACCCCATCCTGTCCACACTCCACACACACCTCGACAAACCTCTCCACACACACACACACACCCTCAACCCCCCCCCCCTCCCTCCACACCCCATCCCTCCTTATAAGGGGAGATACTCTTGTTGGTGAATTAGAAGGAAAACAGACGACTTGAATGTCACTTTAATATGGGAGTTGGAGGCTTCTGATTCCCCCTATCTATGCCACGAAACAAGCTCCTGCCATATAGGTGGTGTTTCGTGACAATGCTTGAAGGACTCGTTTACCTCCAATTTTCTGACAACATCACAGGGTCTGTTTCGTGGCATAGTTTGGAGGAATCAGCAACCCTCCAATTTTGCTCTTAATTAAAAAGAATCTAACCTTCATGGGAGAATATACTTTTGGTACAATAGAGCGTCTTGATTCCTCCAAAGTATGCCACAATACAGGACAAGGTATTGACAACTATAATGGTGTTCCTGTTGCTTGAAATAGTTTGGAGGAATTAGTTACTCCGGATTTACCAACACTGTATTAATTAACCCCAAAATCCCTATTTAACAAAATAAAATAAGGTAATCAGTAATATACAATATAATAATAATAATAATAATAATAATAATAATAATAATAATAATAATAATAATAATAATAATAATAAAAATAATAATAATAATAATAATAATAATAATAACAATAACAATAATAATAATAATAATAATAATAAAAATAATAATAATAATAATAATAATAATAATAATAATAATAATAAGTTACTCATAACATATAATAATAATAACAATAATATATCACTCTTTTTGCAGCACAGTAACGATACAGAAACTTTGGCACAACACTTAAATAGATACGTCAGCCTACACGAAGACATTGACGCAACAACAGAGGTGCTTCCAGGACTCCAAGTCACGTTCTGGTCAGTCAGTATCCATGGCTGTGGTGTCCAAGAAGTGTAGCCACCATCAATATACCCACAGACACTTTCCTTCCATAAATAGTACCATACATATCCACTGACACTTTTATTCCTTCGTAGTAAATATTCACCGACACTTTCCTTCCATAAATAGTACCATACATATCCACTGACACTTTCCTTCCTTCGTAGTAAATATCCACCGACACTTTCCTTCCTTCGTAGTAAATACTCACCGACACTTTCCTTCCATCGTAGTAAATATCTTAGTAATAAAGAAGAACACGTGTATGATTCTGCTGCACCTCATAATAATAATTAAAGGGGTCAAGTTGACGTGAAGAGGTGTTGTTGTTGTATGATAATATATTGATATGATATTGATTTATTTGCACGATGGAAGGAAAGTGTCGACGGTGATTATTTGATTGTGGCTGTACAGTACATATGAAAATAAGCCCATATGGAGATGAAAGAAATATAATATAGTGCCTCTAACACCAACTCACAAATGTATTATAGATAAGATAGATATATATATAATTATGGACTGAGTGTTGTGGTGGATACAAGTATTAATTAACTGGGTAATAAATACACTTTTGGTATATTGAAGCGTCTTGATTCCTCCAAGCTTAGCAAGGAAACAGGACCAATGCATTTTAAATTCAATGGTGTCCTGTCTGTTGCCTGGAATAGTTTGGAGGAATAGTTTGCTCCAGATTTACCCCCACCAACAAAATTGTACTACTGTATAATTATATCCCTTTGATTCATTGTATATGGAGGGTTTGTTTATTTACTTATATCATTGAAGGGGTGGGATTCCTGCTCTTAATTAATCTCCCCTCCCATTCTCCCTCATCTCACTTTTCTCTCCTCTACCCCTACTCTCCTTCATCTTACTTTTCTCTCCTCTACCCCTACTCTCCCTCATCTCACTCCCTTCTCATCCCTCTGCCTCTTTTCTCACTCCTCACTCTCACTCCTCTCACTCCCATTTCATCCCTCTGCCTCTCTTTCCACTCCTCTCCCTCACTCCTCTCACTCCCCACTCATCCCTCTGCCTCTTTTTTCTCTCCTCTACCCCTACTCTCCCTCATCTCACTCCCTTCTCATCCCTCTGCCTCTCTTTCCACTCACTCTCCCTCACTCCTCTCACTCCCTTCTCATCCCTCTGCCTCTCTTTCCACTCCTCTCCCTCACTCCTCTCACTCCCATTTCATCCCTCTGCCTCTTTTTCACTCCCCTCACTCTCCCTCCTTTCACTCCCATTTCATCCCTCTGCCTCTTTTTCACACTCCTCACTCTCACTCCTCTCACTCCCCACTCATCCCTCTGCCTCTTTTTTCTCTCCTCTACCCCTACTCTCCCTCCCTTCACTCCCTTCTCATCCCTCTCCCTCCTTTCACTCCCTTCTCATCCCTCTCCCTCCTTTCACTCCCTTCTCATCCCTCTCCCTCCCTTCACTCCCTTCTCACTCCTTCTCATCCCTCTGCCTCTCTTTCCACTCCTCTCCCTTCACTCCCTTCTCCCTCCTTTCACTCCTCTCCCTCTCCCTCCTTTCACTCCCTTCTCACTCCTCCCTCCCTTCACTCCCTTCTCACTCCCTTCCATTCAATACTACTCCTTTCACTCCCTTCTCACTCCACAGGTTCAGAATCTTCGCGGAAGTTACTATGTCGGATATGGAGTTGCTGCGTGAGGTACAACAATTACGAAGGTGGGCCACGGGACTAGATAAACCCCCGGACCTCCTTGTTCTAGGTACAGTATATACACACACACACACACACACACACACACACACACACACACACACACACACACACACACACACACACACACACACATCCTTGTTATAGGTACAGTATACACACACACACACACACACACACACACACACACACACACACATCCTTGTTCTAGGTACAGTATACACACACACACACACACACACACACACACACACACACACACACACACACACACACACACACACACACACACACACACGCACACACACACACACACACACATCCTTGTTATAGGTATGGGTTGGGGGGGTTGTAGGGTTTGGGGGGCGTGGGGGGGGGCGCGGGGGGGGGTCATATCTCCCAAAACATTAAAATGCAACGGTCTTAAACAATAAATGCATTAACAAAACACTATAAAACATGGCAATCTAAAAACATGTAGTCCAAACCAGATTATGATCCAACACTAGACTATTACCTTATGTACTTATAACTAACAAAAAAAAAAAAAAAAAAAAAAAAAAAAAAAAAAAAAAAATATCTAATAAGGTTTTTTTTTTTTTTTTTTTTTTTTGCGAGACAGGGTACACGGCGTGGATGATGAAGCTGGTCACCGTGTACCACCAATACAATGTGCTGTCTTACCTGATCGAGATGCATGAATTGGTGGTGCCTCTACTCGAACAAGTAGGCTAATACAATATAATATAATAATGATATAATAATAATAGTAATAATAATAACAAGTAAGCTAATAATATAATATAATCATAATGATATAATAATAATAGTAATAATAATAAGTAGGCTAATAATATAATATAATAATGATATATCTTATTATATATCTTAGTATATGAGGCCACTGAAGAACAAAAAAGTTGTGTGAACATAAAATATATATATATATGATATATATCTCCCTGGAATATCGATGTTTGTTTCTTGCTGGCGAGGCAAAGAAAACCTTCCTCCAAGTTTAATGGAAAGCCGTCAACAACTTTGGCAGATAATGTGTGTTTGTTCTCAGTCGGACAGGGAAACACACACACACACACACACACACACACACACACATAAAGAAGCAACACACACACAACTCTGAAATACACTTACAATAACGCAGAGCAATACTATATGCAAACTTTATATTTTATTTATTACAAGCACTCGGCTTCGCCCACCACGGCTGCGCCGCGGGTGCTTTTGCTGCGCTCGCCCCTCCACCCACGGTATAAGGACTATAGTCATTATACCGTGCCTCCACCCCCCCCCACCCCCCAATCAGATGTCACACCAAGTAGTGAAGATGTTAATACTTATCTCTGCTAAATATAAAGGTCAATGTTTCTTCCACTTAATAGTGAAGATGTTAATACTTATCTATGGTTACATATAGGTGTAATGGTTACATATAGGTGTAATGGTTACATATAGGTGTAATGGTTACATATAGGTGTATACACACAACCCACATTTGTAACATAAAATACAGCCACGACAGGTGTCACGGAATTAGCACCTAATTAACCTTCAGTTATTGTTTTAAATAACCTTCAGTTGCTTTTTTACTTTTTTATTTAGAGTTTTATTTTTTTAGAAAATGTTTTATTTTTATATATACTTAGAATAGATGTATCAATCTATATGTTGTAATCATGTCATGTGTGTACTGTACTGTATATATTGTAATCATATAATATGTAGAAATGTATAACAAATTACTACTTAGGAAGATGTCAGTAATAGAGGTGTGTGTGTGTGGGTAGTGAAGATGTGTTGGTAGTGAAGATGTGTTGGACAAATAGAGGTGTGTGTGTGTAGTGAAGATGTGTTGGTAGTGAAGATGTGTTGGACAAATAGAGGTGTGTGTGGGTAGTGAAGATGTGTTGGACAAATAGAGGTGTGTGTGTGTGGGTAGTGAAGATGTGTTGGACAAATAGAGGTGTGTGTGGGTAGTGAAGATGTGTTGGACAAATAGAGGTGTGTGTGTGGGTAGTGAAGATGTGTTGGACAAATAGAGGTGTGTGTGTGGGTAGTGAAGATGTGTTGGACAGAGGTGTGTGTGGGTAGTGAAGATGTGTTGGACAAATAGAGGTGTGTGTGTGGGTAGTGAAGATGTGTTGGACAGAGGTGTGTGCGGGTAGTGAAGATGTGTTGGACAGAGGTGTGTGTGGGTAGTGAAGATGTGTTGGACAAATAGAGGTGTGTGTGGGTAGTGAAGATGTGTTGGACAGAGGTGTGTGCGGGTAGTGAAGATTTGTTGGACAAATAGAGGTGTGTGTGGGTAGTGAAGATGTGTTGGACAAATAGAGGTGTGTGTGGGTAGTGAAGATGTGTTGGACAAATAGAGGTGTGTGTGGGTAGTGAAGATGTGTTGGACAAATAGAGGTGTGTGTGTGGGTAGTGAAGATGTGTTGGACAGAGGTGTGTGTGGGTAGTGAAGATGTGTTGGACAAATAGAGGTGTGTGTGTGTCCACTAATCTGACATACAAACACCCCAGCTCTTAGATTGAGTATGTATGTATGTAACAGTATATATATATGTACGTGTTAGAAGTCTGTAAAATATATACCGTAGAATAATATGTGTAAAGGATAGAATAGAGTTTTTATATCAGCAGGATTTATGAAGGTAGAATTATAAACTACTTGTACAGTCGTGGTCAAAAATAATCATCCACATAAATTAGTATAGGGTAATTCCAACAAACTGTTTAATGCTTTCACGTTCTCATATGAGGTAATTATTTTGATTGGTATTTGATTGAAGTAAATTGGACAGTGCTGCTACCTATTTACTGGATAATTTCACTGTTAATGGAGAAGAAACTATAAAAGAATGAATACTATTGACCACGACTGTACAATTCTCTAATGGACAGAATTGTAAGGTGTTCGCCAGGCTCTTGAAGACTTCATGACACGGCAGTAACAACAGAATATCACACCACACTGTATTGTAGAGGGCAGGATGGTGTGTGTTCCCTGTTCAATGTTTTCTATACAGTACTGAGGAATGTGGTGCATGGGTTCCTTATCTGTTGTATACATCTGGGTTCCTATCTGTTGTATACATCTATTATATATCGAATTATTCCCAATTGTTCCCTGCTCATTTATTCTCTTTCCCTTCATTTAACGCTACAAGTTCGGCTGAGAGTTTAGATTCATAATACTGACCATTCACTTTCAGATACATCTTCAGATTCTTGTAATCTAAAATAAAATTGTTCCGGGAAAGGAATTGGTATCCGAAGACGATATCGTGGGCGTTGTTGCCAGCGAGTTTAATGAGGCCATTCGTGTGTAGCCACAACTTATTCCGGATCAACATATTTATGTGTCGTGGTGGTAATGTACGATTTAGGAGCGACATGCAACGCTTGGACACAAATAGAGTACTGGCGCCTGAGTCCATGTGAATGATGACTTGGGTGGCTACCTTGGGTGAGGACAGGTACCCCTTTATCACATACTGCATGGGACAGTCCTCCTTCTTACTGGCATAGATCAGGTCATTGCTGGGGAAGTAGAGTGTGGAGTGGTTACGATGGAAGGACTGGATGACCCCCAGTTTGCGAAGTGTCCCGTTGTCCAGCATGATATCCAGGACGTGTGATGGGGTCTCGCCCTTCGGAAACACCAGACCATTGAGCAGGAATAGGGGTCCACCTTTGATCTGCACGGGCACATTCTTGACGACGTACATGTGGAAGATCTTCACTTGAGACCACATGAACAGCTGCACGTTCAACCTGTCCACCATGTACCAGAGCATGCCCAACAGTTGTGCTCGCTCGTACCGAATGAAACAGGAGGTACATCCGTTGTCTACATACATGACGGCACCGATTCCGTTGATGGTGACGGGCAAGATGTGAGAGTCTGGCATCTGTACGGACGGTAGAAGTGAGAGGCTGAGCAATGGGTTGGTCGTCTAGGTCATTTCTGGGAGGGGATAAAGGCGTAGTTCGTCTCTGGCCCAGTCCAGTGAACCGATCCTTACACTGTCCTCAATGTCTGATTCACGAATATGCATGGACCAGCGAGCCTCGATTATCTCGTTTTTCTTCTCTTGGTCTTCTTGCATTTTCCTGGTTGTGACGCCACTAGTTTCCAAGTCGTCTACTGTTGCTGGTCGTCGTCGTGTTGTGGGTCTCTGATTCTCGCCAAGTATCCATTTCCTCATCCTTGCAAAGCGCTGCCTGCTCATGGAAACTTTACCCATGGCCTCGACTCTCATCTTCGCTGATTCTTTTCCCTTCGTTTTTCTCCGCCCCTCTTCCAACAGCAGGTTATTCGTGAAGTCCTCGACCTTCTTTATCACCGAAATATTCCCCAGTGATTGGCGTATTTTTCTCACGATCCTTTCACCATCACTTCCATCGTAATTATCACTCTGTTTCTTCATCTCGGCGACAGTCATCATCTTCTTTCTTTCAACTAGTTTCTTTTGTCTCCCAACATTCTTCGTCACTTTCGTTTCTCTTTTCATAATCATCTTTTTATTGCCACTTCCTTGCGCTCCCTTCCTGCCTCCACAGACCCCCTCCTTCTCCTCCTCCTCCTTCTGCTTACTCTGGCGTAAATTCCTTCGGCCGCTTTGCCTCTCCTCGCTGCCACTGATACTCGACATCCTATCGTGTTGTGTTGGAGTTCGAGGATGGCCTCTGTTTAATACATTACACACCACCCAAATCACACTGACACAGATTTTTATTCATAGATAACCTGGAAGACTTTATAATGTTAGATAATAATAGATGAAAAGAACGAGTGAGTGTGTTGATTATTAGGACTGAAATGAAAACCTAACCTAACCAAACCTAACCTAACCTAGCCTAACCAAATCTAACCTAACCTAACCTAACCTAACCAAATCTAACCTAACCTAGAAGACTTCAATGATAATGTTAAATAATAATAGATGAAATGGATGAGTGACTGCAATGAAAACTTTGTTGCAAGTTCCTCAAGGTGTCTGTCTGGCCGAGCAGCCTTGTAAATTATATATCCGTTGTTTGGGCAAAGTGTCTGTCTATCTGTCTCGTGATCGTATATATCTTCACTTATTATATTATTAGTATTAGTATTGATTTCATTCAACGTCGATAGTCACAAAAGGAGAAGACTCATTTTTGGTGCATTGGAAAGCTACTGATTCCTCCCATCTATATCAGGAAACAGACGGCCTCAATATGTGTCTGTTTCTTGGCATGTTGACGAATTTTTCCTCACTATTTCTGTACTGGACACATTGGTCAGCTCACAGGTTAGCCTCGACACATCCTCACTACAGACACACTGTTACATCCTGTCCTTCTATCAGTTCCCCTTAAGTCTCAACAACACATCCTTACTACCCCCTACCCCCCACCCCCATCCCCCCACCCCAGTGACCCCACACACATGCGAGGGGGGACGGACAACACAATATGAGGGTTGGCTTAATAATAATAAAATATCATCTAAGTACGGTACCTAAAAAAATAAAACTCTAAATAAAAAGTAAAAAAGCAACTGAAGGTTATTTAAACCAATTAGTGAAGGTTGCTTAGGTGATAATTCCGTGCCACCTGTCGTGGCTGTATTTTATGTTACAAATGTGTGTTGTGTGTATACACCTATATGTAACCATTACACCTATATGTAACCATTACACCTATATGTAACCATAGATAAGTATTAACATCTTCACTATTAAGTGGAAGAAACATTGCCCTTTATATTTAGCAGAGATAAGTATTAACATCTTCACTACCTGGTGTGACATCTGATTGGGGGGTGGGGGTGAGTGGAGGCACAGTATAATGACTATAGTCCTTATACCGTGGGTGAAGGGGCGAGCGCAGCAAAAGCACCCGTGGCGCAGCCGTGGTGGGCGAAGCCCAGTGCTTGTAGTCTTATAAAAATTAATACAGTAGTACTGTATATTATATAATAATAAATGTCGAACTGGACCGATTAATACAGCAATATTCCTTGTGTGTGTGTGTGTGTGTGTGTGTGTGTGTGTGTGTGAAGGTGAGTCAGAAGACACGTGTAATAGTGGTGCCACAGAGTCGCTACCGAAATATGTCTGAGAGAGGAAAATATCCGGTGATGAAGGTGATGAACTCAGACGCCACCTCAGACTGGAGTGAGGCCGCCTTCCTTCACTACCTTCAGCGTTACCGTTACCGTCACCAAGGCAACATGAGGTCAAGGAGGACAACAAAGCTCAACGTAAAACTTCCTCCAAGTCAAAATTCCTCTTCGTCCATTGATGGTGGTGAGGCAGAGGAGAATAACACAACCTTTTTAACAGGAGACGAGTTGGGTCAGCAGGCGAAGCTTAGTGTTATGGAAGAACAGAATCAACACAAAACACGAGTAGGTGAGGAGCAGGAGCAACACGTGACAGAAAATGTAGTGCAGCACGTGACAGGAAATGGTGAAGGGAAGGAACAACACGTGACAGGAGAAGGTGAGGAGAGAGGGGAGCAACACGTGACAGGAGAAGGTGAGAAAAGGGAGGAGCAACACTTGACAGGGGCAGTAGAAGGCGTGACAGGTGAAGGTGAGGGGGAGGAGGAGGAGCAACACGTGACAGGTGAAGGTGAGGGGGAGGAGGAGGAGCAACACGTGACAGGTGAAGGTGAGGGGGAGGAGGAGGAACAACACGTGACAGGTGAGGGGGAGGAGGAGGAGCAACACGTGACAGGTGAGGGGGAGGAGGAGGAGCAACACATGACAGGTGAAGATGAGGGGGAGGAGGAGGAGCAACACGTGACAGGTGAAGGTGAGGGGGAGGAGGAGGAGCAACACGTGACAGGGGTAGTAAGAGGTGTGGACCATCTGAGTGTGAGTGAGAGTGGAGAGGGACTATGGTGGTGGGACACAAGTCTACCTTTGGGTTTGGCCAGCATCGATGAATGTAAACAAATGTACCAGCGAGGACTCACTTCACACCCTCTCTACTGGGGATCTATGTACGTCTGTTATGACAAAACCCACTATGGAACTGCCACGCTGAATGATATGGTGACTATGTTGCTTAACCTAATGTGTAACTCTGTACTCGGGGTAAATTCACATCACTGTTGCCACTAGTCAGTCAGCTATGAAGCCAAATACAAACTAAATGGATGTATGTTGCAATAAATTCACCCACACCATCCAAGCAAACCTCCTAAAAAACACAATGTATGTATGTATGTATATATTCGTGGGAGAAGTTATACATATGAGGATCCCCTGAGAGTGTTATACATATGAGGACCCCTTAGTGTTATACATAAATATGAAGGGATGAATAGATAAAGTTATGTTCTTCTTACCTTTTCACACCCACACCAGACTGCCGACGTCAAATTACCAACCTGTGGAAGAAAAGACAATGTTTACGGTAAATTAGGGAAAGAATATCATTAATGTTTGTTGTATGTAGTGTTCATATTAGAGAGAGAACATTATTATTATTATTGTCTGGAGATGATGTTGTTGTTGAAATTAGAGGAAGGATATTAATGTAAGAAAGCGATATTTATAATAGAGAAAGAATATTATTACTAATCTGTGAATGTGGTGTTCAAATTAGAGAAAGAATATTAAATGTAAGAAGATACGATACAAAATGAGTAAAGTATGATTAAAAAATGAAGTAAAGCAGAGTGTCCAGTTGTGTACAGTTGATCAAGTAAAAAGTGCATCGCATCTTTAGGAATGAGTCACTGGGAACCTACAGAGTCAATGTAAGGTGGAACGTGATTGGCTGAACTTTGAGTGGTGGTGAAGAAGTTACCATATACTGTACAGCTATATTTTTCTTGCACTTTTTACTTGTTCAACTGTACAGCCACAAGTAAATAACCACCGACACTTTCCTTCCATGGTGTAAATAAATGAGTATCATATCTAAATATAATCATACAACAACAACACCTTATGTCAACTCAACCCCCTCAATTATTATTATGAGGTGCTGTAAAATCATACACGTGTTGTTCTTTATTACCAAGATTATTTACTACGATAGAAGGAAAGTGTCGGTGGATATTTGATTATGGCTGTACATTCAATTTATCATCCTACTTACTGGCTACAGGCAAATGACCAGCATGACTTTTGATAGATTGGAGCGCCATGATTCCTCCCAAATATTCCAGGAAACAAACCCACATGAAGATAAATAATAGTATCCTGTTGTTGCCTAGAATAGTTTGGAGGAATCATTTGCTCCAGATTTATCACCCCAAAAACAATGTCCTCTATTCCCCCATAAACGTATAAACACAATTTTTTTTTTACGAAATTAGCATAAAATAATTTGTAAATCGAGTAGAAATATGAGCCGAGTTGATTAGGTTTGGTAAACATTTAAATGAAGGTTAATAGTCAGAGCAAATGTTCAGATTACAGTCAACAATAAATAATTATGCTTAGATATAATTATACTGTATTCAAATAAAGTGTGTTTTCATTGTTGTTTGTTTCTGTTTGGGTGGTGATAATGATGTTCTTGTTAATTAATGTTTACGTTGTTATTGTTGCTGCTTCTTTTTGTTTTATTATTATTATATTATTATTATTAGTAGTAGGAGTAATAGTAATAGCAATACCAATAGTTATAGTAATAGTAGTAGTAGTAGTAATAGTAGTAGTAGTACAGTAACTGTAGTAGTAGCAGCAATAGCAGTAGTAGAAGTAGCAGTAATAGTAGTAATAAAGTTGTTATTATTATTATTATTATTATTTATAGTAAAATCGTTAAAAATTGAAAAAAAATGATTGAAACCATGAGCGTTTTTGAAAGTTTGGAAAGGTTGCAATTTTTAATATACATTGATTGATTGATTATTATTATTATTATTATTATTATTATTATTATTATTAGTGACCCTGGTGTACATAAATCAATTCATTTCAACTAATAAAGTCTACAAGTTGTTCAGGTTTTTCTCATAATTTATTGTGTGTGTTTATTTCTTATGTGTCTGTGTGCATGAGACGTCTGTTTATTTCTAGCGTGCGTGAGGTATAATATATGTGTTTGTTTGATTGCGTGTGTGAGGTATGTGTTTGTTTGAGTGCGTGCGTGAGGGGTTTGTGTTTGTTTAAGTGCGTGTGTGAGGGGTCTGTGTTTGCGTGAGTGCGTGCGTGAGGGATCTGTGTTTGATTAAGTGCGTGTGTGAGATTCTCAATTTCCGTGAGTGAGTGAGTGAGTGAGTGCGTGAATGAAGTGAATAAGTGTGTTAACATTATCTTTGTCTGGCGTGTGTGAATGATGATGATGTATGGGTTTGAATGAGTGAATGCAAAGAGACGATTTTTTATAGAATCTTTTTATCATCTTTTTATTTTATTTTTCCATAATTTTTACCACTATTTTATTTCCTCGGGTGAGTGAAAGAGTGACTGCAAAGAGACGTTATTTTATATATATATATTTTTTCTTTGTATTTTCTTATTTCCATTGTTTTATTCCACGAGTGAGTGAAAGAGACGTGTGTGTGTGTGTTTTATTTTCTTTGCATTTTCTTTTTCCCACGAGTGAGTGAGACGCGTGTGTGTGTGTGTTTTATTTTCTTTGCATTTTCTTTTTCCCACGAGTGAGTGAGACGCGTGTGTGTGTGTGTTTTATTTTCTTTGCATTTTCTTTTTTCCACGAGTGAGTGAGTGAGAGACGTGTGTGAGACGTGTGTGTATGTTATTTTCTTTGCATTTTCTTTTTCCCTCGGGTGTGTGAATGAGATGTGTGTTATTTGTGAGGGGGGTGGTGGTGGTGGCGGGGGGGGGGGGTGGACTGACTAATGAAGAGTGAGTGGCGAGTGGTGAGTGGCGAGTGGTGAGTGGTGAGTGGTGCTGGTAAGGTGTGGGTCATCAAGTATGCTAAAAAATTGCTAATGAATGGTGTGTGTGTGTGTGTGTGTGTGTGTGTGTGTGTGTGTGTGTGTGTGTGTGTGTGTGTGTGTAATTCTGTATGGTGAGTGTTTGTGTGTGTGTGTGTGTGTGTGTGTGTGTGTGTGTGTGTGTGTGTGTGTGTGTGTGTGTGTGTGTAATGACTTGGCATATGTTTCGTCTATAAATAAAGACTTTTGCCTCCAACTGTACACGTGAGATTATAAATAATTACTATGTGAACTTTGGTGATTAATTCAAAACGTGTGTGTTACTTTCTCTCTCTCTCTCTCTCTCTCTCTCTCTCTCTCTCTCTCTCTCTCTCTCTCTCTCTCTCTCTCTCTCTCTCTCTCTCACAAACTAGGAAAAGGTATGAGCCGCGATGAGAGAGAGAGAGAGAGAGAGAGAGTTACATAGAGTTACATAGAATCACAGACCACAACAGACCTTACGGTCCACACGGGGTGATCTGATTAGAAGGTTACTGGTAGAGAATGAATATCTCCCCAGTGATAGTCGTAGGTAAGAATAGCAAAGTAGAAGGCTCTCTCCCCACCCTCCAATCCCTCCGGCCTGAGCCGTACTGGAAATAAAGTTAGGAGTCAGAACCTTGTGGAGTTGGTAAAGAGAAAACTCCACAAGGAAATTTTATAGGAAAGATAGAAAGTAGTTGAAATTTGGCTAACTTGCCACCTGTAATGGGCAAAAAATTATTCATTAGTAAACATCGAGAGTCGGGGATTAGATGCAAGGTGTTTATCAAGGCGACGTTTGAAGCTGTCTACTGTGTTACATTCTATTACGTTACGGGGAAGCCCATTCCATAAGTTGACGACTCGGTTAAAAAAGAAATTCTTGGATTCGTGTGAGTTAAAAGATTTACCTATGATTTTACAGCCATTACCTCTCGTGTAGTTTGATTGATCGATATTGAAATATTTGTTGCAGTCCATATTATCTATGCCTTTGATTATTTTGAATACCTGGATTAAGTCGCCTCTCAATCTACGTTGTGCTAATGGGAATAGATTCAATTTATTTAGCCGCTCTTCATACGTTTTGTTTCGTAGACATGGTATCATTTTAGTAACTCTACGTTGGACTCGTTCCAATTTTACTATATCTTTCTGGTAGTACGGGCACCAGGCTTGGACACAATATTCCATAAGGGGACGGACCAAGGAATTATACAAAGTGAGGATTGTATCTTTAGACTTATACTCGAATGCTCTGCCAATAAAGCCGATAGTTTTATTTGCTTTCTTAATTACTTCCGTACATTGCTGACTGGGTTTTAGGTTACTTGATATTGTGACCCCTAAGTCTGTCTCTTGATCCACGCTTTTAATTTGATTACCATTTAACGAGTAGTTTGCAGTTACGTTACGATGTCCGATATGGAGTACTTTACATTTATCTGCATTGAAGGACATTTGCCAAGTTTTCGCCCAATTCGACAATTTATCGAGATTATCTTGCATTTCTTTAGTTTGTGCGTTAGTGAGTACTGTATTTGCAATTTTAGTGTCATCGGCAAACTTCGATATTATGCATGAGAGACCTTCATCTATGTCGTTTATGTAAACTAGGAAAAGGATTGGGCCTAAAACTGACCCTTGTGGCACCCCGCTCGTAACGCCAGTCCAATTAGATGATTTACCATTTATTACCACACGTTGTTTACGGTTTCTTAGCCAGTTCTCTATCCATCTTACTGTGTCGCCTTGGATTCTGTGAGATTTTAATTTAGTTATTAAACGTTTATGGGGAACTTTGTCAAAGGCTTTTTGGAAATCTAGATAAATTATGTCTACTGCTTTACTCTTATCATATTCGTTAAAAATGTCATTTAAAAAGTCTAATAGATTCGTTAGGCAGGAGCGTTTATTGCGGAAACCGTGTTGAGTGTCTCTGAGTAAGTTATTTTCCTCTAAATGATATGTAAGTTTATCTCGTATGATTGTCTCTAACATTTTGCATACTACTGAGGTTAGGCTGATAGGGCGATAGTTACTAGGTAAAGATTTGCTGCCTTTTTTAAATATTGGTGTTACGTTAGCGAGCTTCCAATCATCAGGTATTGTTCCAGTGTGTAAAGAATAATTAAATAGCAGAGTCAGAGGTTTTACTATTTCACTTTTAGCTTCCTTTATTACGCGAGGGGAGATCGTGTCAGGCCCAGGTGACTTATTTACATTTAATTTATCAATACATTTGATTACGTCAAATTCTGTTATGCTGATATTATTTAAAACCTCGGTGTTTTCATTTTGGACTGTTGTTTCAGCTGGTATATCGTTCGGGTTTTCTATAGTAAAGACTGATGCAAAGAAAGTATTTAGGATACTACTCATTCGCTCTTCATCTGTCGTAAAGTCCCCATTTTCATCAAGAATTGGACCGATAGTTGACGTAAGTACTTTCTTTTGTCGAATATAACTGTAGAACTCTTTCGGGTTTGTCTTACTCTGATTTGCAACGTGTTTTTCAATTTCCTTTTTACTCTGTTTGATTAACTTTTTGGCTTTTCTTCGTAAGTCTGTAAACTTGGCACGGTCGTCATTATTGGCTGTGATTTTTACTTTATTATGGGCGTTCTTTTTGGCTCGTAAACAGTCGGCTATATCTTTACTCCACCACTTGGGCTTTAAATTTTGTGCTGAACGTCGGTTTTTTAATGGTATGCTATCCCTGACCGCTTTTGTGTACGCATTAGTGAAAAAGTTCCATTGTGTATTTATGTCAATAGTGTCTCGCAGACATTTCCAGTCGGTTTCTTTTAGTATCGCTCTGAGTTGGTTGAAATTGGCTTTTCTAAAATCGGGGATTTTTTCGTAGCTGTACTTTATGTCGCTTTTGTTAAAATTTATACTGAAAGTTATTATGCGGTGGTCGCTATTGGTAAATTCTTCACCTACGTTAGTATTCTCTATCATGTCTTCGTTTGTTGCAAATACTAGGTCAAGAACATTATTTCCGCGAGTTGGGCTGTTGACAAATTGGATAAGGGAGCTCTCTTGTAAGTTAGTGTAAAGATCTTGACCATAATGAGCTGATAACGGTTCTCCCCACTTTGTTACTGGTAAATTAAAGTCACCAAGAATTATGGAATGTTGCGTGTTAATAATTTCGTTTAATTGCTCATAGATATCACGGTCGGTTTGTACAGGTTGAGCTGGGGGTCTGTATAATAAAGCTAACAAAAGTTTCGCCCCACAATTATTTCTAATGAGTATATAAAGTGTATCTACGTTATCAATATGTGGCTTTGATAATAGGATTGGTTTAAGATCGTCTTTAATATATAATAGAACTCCGCCTCCCCTTTTATTTGTTCGTCCTTTTTCAAATATTGTGTAACCGGGAATTTTATACTCTGCTAGGAAATCTCTGCTTTCAGTATTTAGCCACGATTCGGTTATGCCGATTATATCATAATTTTCTGTGAAAGTTAATTCCTCTAAAGCTGTAAATTTGTTATGGATGCTGCGAGCGTTTACGTAAAATACCTTTAAGCTATTTCGGTTTACTCTATTTATTTGTTTTACGTTACCTGACCTTGACGTACCTGGGTAGTCCCGTTTTTTGATCGGTGGTTGATGACCGCGTCGTTCAGCAAACGTCCGAAACGGGCTGATCCCACCTGGTTCAAATGGA
Organism: Petrolisthes manimaculis; assembly: GCA_034508575.1. Classification (NCBI taxonomy): domain Eukaryota; kingdom Metazoa; phylum Arthropoda; class Malacostraca; order Decapoda; family Porcellanidae; genus Petrolisthes; species Petrolisthes manimaculis. Next base: position 19,962 of record JAWZYT010005657.1, read on the forward strand.
CACCATCATCTGAGAATAAAGAGTTATCAAAAAAGAAGT
>JAWZYT010005657.1:25000-27441 GCA_034508575.1 Petrolisthes manimaculis
ACACACTCTATATATATCTCTCTCTCACACACACACCCACAGCCTCACTATCTCTCTACACACTCAAAGCACAATCTCTCTCTCTCTCTCTCTCTCTCTCTCTCTCTCTCTCTCTCTCTCTCTCTCTCTCTCTCTCTCTCTCTCTCCAACACAACATCTTCTCCCCCCTTTGTTTTCACCACTGCCTGTCATAATACCCATCTATCGTAATGCTTCACTTTGATGTGGGATTGTTTACATTCGTGGGTGTCAGGTTCACACGCTTGTTGGATGGTTGGTTGGTTGGTTGGATGGTTGGTGGGTTGGTTAGTTGACTGGTTGGATGGATGGTTGGTTGGTTGGCTGGCTGGCTGGCTGACTTGGCTTGCCTGGCTGACTGGATTTAGTGGATGTCTATGTGGCTTTGATGACTGGCTGACCTGGCTGACTTGGCTTGCCTGGCTGACAGGATTTGACTGACTTGACTAACTGGGGTGACTGTCTATGTGGCTGACTGACTTGACTGACTTGACTGACTGGCTGTGTGACTGTCGATTGACGCGTGGACTCATCGAATGCTGCCTCTGTGACATGGGGGGGGGGATGGTAGGGGTGTCGGTGTCGGATGGGGTCGGTGGTCAGGGGAGGGGGGGACGGTGTAAGAGTGTTGGGTGGGGGATGGTGTCAGCTGTCGGTGGGGAGAGTGGGGGAGGCGAGTTGTCGGGGGGAGGGGGTAAGGGGAGTAGTTTTCTGGGGGTTGAGGGGGGTCGAATGCTGTCTAAACAATCTCCCAAATTAATTAAAGGTGGTAATAATACACGTTTGATACTTTATATATAGAGAGACTTATTAGAGAGCCTTGAGTCCTCCAAAGTATGTCACAAAACAGCAAGTACCACAACAACAAAAATAATGGTGACCTGTTGTTGTTATTGTTGTTGATGGGGACTATCGTCGTGTGAATGCTGTCACCAAAGTCGATGCTGAACCTATGTGTGATCAGCAGGAGATTTTTGCTAGGATTAGCAATTCAAAGGTAATTTCCAAGATGGATTTGGCTAAAGGTTTCTTCCAGATACCACTTGAGAAGCGAAGTCGTCTTATCACAGCGATATCTACCCCAAGTGGACTATACCATTTCAAGGTACTACCATTTAAAAAAAAAAAAAAAAAAAAAAATTAGCTAAAAAAAAAAAAAAAAAAAAACTAACTCGTGAGGGAAGGTGAGTACGTGGGGATTATAATTGCATATATATCGAAGGGCCCCACGTGAATAATTGTTGGCATACCCCAAAAGGGTTTATTACACTGTTGTTGTTGTTGTTTGTAATGGTTTTGGGGGGAATCAATCAGTTGTTCCTGATTTACCAACACTGTATTTCCTCTTTAATTAAATACACTCACTTCAACATCTAATAATAATAATAATAATAATAATAATAATAATAATAATAATAATAATAATAATAATAATAATAATACTAATAATAATACTAATACTAATAATAATAATAATAATAATAATAATAATAATAATAATAATAATATAATAATAATAATAATAATAATAATAATAATAATAACAATAACAATAATAATAATAATAATAATAATAATAATAATAATAATAATAATAATAATAATAATAATAATAATAATAATAATAATAGTAATAACAATAGAAATAAAAATAATATATCTGATATATCTATTTCTATTGAATTTCAGTTATAAATCATTCATAATAAAATATATGTTAATATTATTTCAGATAAAAATAAATCACCTTAACATGTCACATCTCAGATAAAAATGTATGTATTCATCTTTTCATCTCACATCTGTTATATCTCACTTTACTTACTTACTTACTTACTTACTGGGATTTAACACCTCTAGTCTTTACTTTACTTACTTACTTACTTACTTACAGGGATTTAAACACCTCTAATCCTTTACTTACTTACTTACGTACTTACTTACAGGGATTTAAACACCTCTAGTCCTTTACTTACTTACTTACTTACTTACTTACTTACAGGGATTTAAACACCTCTAGTCCTTTACTTACTTACTTACTTACTTACTTACTTACTTACTTACAGGGATTTAAACACCTCTAGTCCTTTACTTACTTACTTACTTACTTACTTACAGGATTTAAACACCTCTAATCCTTTACTTACTTATTTACGTACTTACTTACAGGGATTTAAACACCTCTAGTCCTTTACTTACTTACTTACTTACTTACTTACTTACAGGGATTTAAACACCTCTAGTCCTTTACTTACTTACTTACTTACTTACTTACTTACTTACAGGATTTAAACACCTCTAGTCCTTTACTTACTTACTTACTTACTTACTTACTTACTTACTTACAGGGATTTAACTGTATCTGACGAACTTTATGGCAACTACTAATACCTCCTTACTGAGCTACAAAACAGACAGAACCA
>JAWZYT010005658.1:2500-5000 GCA_034508575.1 Petrolisthes manimaculis
ACACCAATAAGGATAGTGGTGGATAGGTCCTTGTTGTATCGTGGTATTATTGACACACACACACACACACACACACCATCCACCCACCTGCCTATCTATCCATCTACTTACATTAAACACCAATAAGGATAGTGGTGGATAGGTCCTTGTTGTATCGTGGTATTATTGACACACACACACACACACACACACCATCCACCCACCTGCCTATCTATCCATCTACTTACATTAAACACCAATAAGGATAGTGGTGGATAGGTCCTTGTTGTATCGTGGTATTCGTGTCCGCTCTGAATAGACAGGTCCAAAATTTCAATGAGGTAAGTCAGTCCGTGATATTCACATCGGAGACGAGGCCTGGGGGGAGAGGGAGAGTGAGAGAGAGAGAGAGGGAGAGGGTGTGTATGTGGGAGGGAGAGAGGGAGGGAGGGAGAGAGGGAGGGAGGGTGAGAGGGAGAGGGAGGGAGTGTTAGTGTGTGTTGGGAGAGAGAGGGAGGGAGAGGGAGTGTGTTAGTGTATGTGTGTTGGGAGGGAGAGAGGGAGGGAGGGAGAGGGAGAGAGTGTGTGTGAGAGAGAGAGGGAGGGTGAGAGGGTGTGTATGTGTGTTGGGAGAGAGAGAGAGAGAGAGAGGGTGTGTGTGTATGTGTGTTTGAATCGACAGGTCCAAAATTTCAATGAGGTAAGTCAGTCCGTGGTATTCACACCGGAGACGAGGCCTGGAGGGAGAGAGGGAGAGAGAGAGAGAGGGAGGGTGTGTATGTGTGTTGGGAGAGAGAGAGAGGGAGGGAGGGAGGGAGTGTGTGTGTGAGAGGGAGAGAGGGAGGGAGGGTGTATGTTGGGAGGGAGAGAGGGAGAGTGTGTGTGTATGTGTGAGAGAGAGAGGGAGAGAGAGAGAGAGAGGGTGTGTGTGTATGTATGTCTCACCTTATATCAGCACAGAAGGCAGAGAGTAGAAATAACAGCCTCATATCGAAATAATTGAATATATGTGTGTATTTGTGTGTTTATAAGCATATATATGTATTTATCAGTGTATACAGATGTGCGTATGTGTGTGTATGTGTGTATTTTACCTATCCTCTTACCTTATATCAGCACAGAAGGCAGTAAGTAGAAATAACAGTCTCATATCAAAATATTTGAATATGTGTGTGTATATATGTGTTTAAACTGCTCGTGTGTATTCTGTGTGCGTATATGAGTGTGCGTATGTTACCTGTGTGTGTGTATGTATGTGTGTCTTACCTTATATCAGCACAGAAGGCAGTCAGTAGAAATAACAGTCTCATATTGAAATATTTGAATATGTGTGTGTATTTGTGTGTTTATAAGTATGTGTGTGTATGTGTGGGTATTTTAACTATCTATATGTGTGTGTATGTGTGTATTTTACCTATCCTCTCACCTTATATCAGCACAGAAGGCAGTAAGCAGAAATAACAGCCTCATATCAAAATATTTGACTGTGTGTGTATATTTGTGTGTTTAAAAGCATATATATGTATTTATCAGTGTATATAGATGTGCGTATGTGTGTGTATGTGTGTATTTTACCCATCCTCTTACCTTATATCAGCACAGAAGGCAGTAAGTAGAAATAACAGTCTCATATCGAAATATTTGACTGTGTGTGGAAGGTCCGGGTCTTTGAAAGTTTTGAGTCGACACATTAGCCCAGGTAAGGTACTGTTAACACAACACAGACGTTGTATAGATACACTGTTGTATACCAGGTTACTCAAACATTTCTGGGCCTCAATTACCACTGTGGGGAGAGAGAGAGAGAGTTAGAGAGAGGTTTAATTAGAGAGAGAGTGTGGGAATGGGATGAGAAAGGAGAGAGAGAAGGAGGGAAGGAGAGAATGTAGGAAGGAGAGAAAGAGTGGGAGAGAGAGAGAATGTAGGAAGGAGAGAAAGAAGGAGGGAATGTAGGAAAGACAGAGAGAGAGAGAGAGAGACAGAGAGAGATCTATACACAACATAGACGTTGTATAGATACACTGTTGTATACCAGGTTACTGAGGCATTTCTGGGCCTCAATTACCACTGTGGGGAGAGAGAGAGAGAGTTAGAGAGAGGTTTAATTAGAGAGAGAGTGTGGGAATGGGATGAGAAAGGAGAGAGAGAAGGAGGAAAGGAGAGAAAGAGTAGGAGAGAGAGAGGGAGGGAAGGAGAGAGAATGTAGGAAGGAGAGAAAGAAGGAGGGAATGTAGGAAAGACAGAGAGAGACAGAGAGAGACAGAGAGAGATCTATACACAACATAGACGTTGTATAGACACACTGTTGTATACCAGGTTACTCAAACATTTCTGGGCCTCGATTACCACTGTGGGGAGAGAGAGAGAGAGTTAGAGAGAGAGAGAGGGAGGTTAGAGAGAGTTTTAATTAGAGAGAGAGTGTGTAGGAAGGAGAGAAATGTAGGGAATGAGAGAGAGAGTGTGTAGGAAAGGAGAGAAAGAGTGGGAGAGAAGGAGAGAGAGAGGGAATGAGGGAGGGAAG
>JAWZYT010005658.1:12500-17500 GCA_034508575.1 Petrolisthes manimaculis
ACACACATCCCTCTCTCTCTCACACACACACACACCTCTCTCTTCTTTCACACACACACACACACAAAGGTAATACAAAAATAATAACATTATTTATATTTATTTAATTATATTAATTACTAAAACCTATACAAACTACAAATACAATAATTTTAACATAATAATTATTACCAGTTATATAAATTAACTGAATAATAATTAATTCCACTCACAATAATTAAATCATTTACAATTATTTATTTATTTTCCATTATTTTTATTAATTTATTTACTATATATTTTTCCACTCATAATTAAATCATTTACAGTTAATTATTTTCAGTTATTTTTTATTTATTATATTTTCACACAATAATTAAATCATTTTCAGTTATTTTTATTAATTATTATCAGTTATTTTTACTAGTTTATTAACTATATATTTTTCCACTCATAATTAAATCATTTACAGTTAGTTAATTATCATCAGTTATTTTCACTAACTGTATGTATGTATGTATTATCAGTCTTTTTATAATTAACTGTATTTTTCATTTTTTTTTTATTAACTATTTTTCAAAGTCATTTTAATTGTATTTTTCAACAAACAGTCATTTATAATTAACTATTTTTTCAAAGTTTTATAATTAACTATTTTTTCAAAGTTTTATAATTAACTATTTTTTCAAAGTTTTATAATTAACTATTTTTCAACTAAGTCTTAATTTTTAACTATTTTTCAAAGTCATTTTAACTGTATTTTATAATTAACCATTTTTCAAAGTCATTTTTAAATTAACTGTATTTTTCATTATAACTGTAATTTTTTCCACTCATAAATAACTGTATATTTTATTATTAACTGTATTTTCAACCAGTATTTTAATTAACTATATTTTATTATTAACTGTATTTTCAATAAAGTCTTTTAATTAACTATATTTTATAATTAACTATTTTTCAACAAAGTCTTTTATAATTAACTACTGTCTTTTTTTAATTAACTGTAATTCAACCAGTCTTTTCAAATTAACTATTTTTCAAACAGTATTTTTTAACTATTTTTTTTCAAAGTCATTTTTATAATTAACTATTTTTCAAACAGTATTTTTTAATTTTTAACTATTTTTTCAAAGTCATTTTTATAATTAACTGTATTTTCAAGTTTTATAATTAACTATTTTTCAAACAGTATTTTTTAATTTTTAACTATTTTTTCAAAGTCATTTTTATAATTAACTGTATTTTCAAGTTTTATAATTAACTATTTTTCAAACAGTCATTTAAAATTAACTTTTTTTTTTTTCACTCATAAATAAAAATGTATAATATTAATTTTTTCTTCACTTTTGGACTTGGTAATATTGTTTCTCGTCTTGGTAATAGTTTTTTTGACTTGGTAATAGTGTGTCGGTGATTCCTCCTGACACACACATACACACGCACACGTTTTTTCCATACAGATGTGTGTGTGTTTGTGTACGTCTGTATGTGTGTGTTTATGTATATATATACATGTATAATCAATGTATATTAATCTGTATATGTCAATTTATGTGTATGTATATATATGTATGTATGTATATAATTAATGTATATGTACACTAGGTAATATATACATTAACTCTCTAAGTAGTTTTTGTCTGTATGTGTGTATATATGTATGTACGTAATTAATGTATATGTATGTATATATGCGTGTATGTATGTATGTATATAATTAATGTATATGTACACTAGGTAAAATATCCACTAATTTTGTATGTATGTATAAATGTGTATATATATGTGCGTATATATGTCTGTATATATGTATATATTAATGTATATGTTGTACATTAGGTAATACATCCACTAATTCTCTCCTCTGCTTCTTCTTCTTAGGTTCCGGTACGTAATTTTCGTCATCCGTGTCGTCCGTATTGGTCGGGGTATTGTTCGTAGGTGTGTGTGTGTGTGTGTGTGTCGGCAGGGTCGCAAAATGGTAATCGCTCAGCCATTTTTCCAAAAGTTGGTCGAAAAAGTCTTGCAGAATTTTCGCGTTTTGGTAAATTTCAGTGTCCTTCTGTTTGGGAGAAAAGAAAGTGAGTGAGTTAGCTTTAATATATGAGAGAGAGAGAGATAGAGGGTGTGTGTGTCCTTCTGTTTCGGGAGAAAAGAGAGTGTGAGTTAGCTTTAAAATGATTAGAGAGAGAGTGTGTGTTTGTGTGTGTGAGAGAGAGAGAGAGATATGGTGTGTGTGTATGTGTGTCCTGTTTGAGAGAAAAGAGAGAGTGAGTTGGCTTTAAAATATGAGAGAGAGAGTGTGTGTATGTGTGAGAGAGAGAGGTATAATATTATATTAAAGCTAAAGATATATCAAACATTATAAATTTAACAACAACAATAACAATAATAATAAAAAAACACAATAACAACAAAAATAATAAAAAAAAAACAATAACAATAACAAAAACAATAATAATAAAAACAATAACAAAAAAATAATAATAATAAAAACAACAATAATATCAATAAAAAAAAAATAATAATAATAATAAAAAAAAAAAAAATAAAAAAAATAAAATAATAATAACAACAAAAATAATAACAATAACAACAATAATAACAACAACTTACCGGATTAAACTCATAACAGTTTTTAAATACGAGTCTAACGTCGTGTACAAAGTGTTGTAGTTGTACATAGTGGTCCGGGCAAGAAGGGACTAACTTCTTTTTTACAATCTCCAGGGCCATGGGTTGTTTAATTACTTCATAGTATTCCGTTAACTGTAAAAAATAGTTAATTAGTTGTTAAGTTGTGGTTATAGTTGTAAAATATTGTTAATTGGTTGTTAACTGTAAAAATATAGTTAATTAGTTGTATAATATAGTTAATTAGTTGTTAGGTTGTGAATATAGATGTTAATTAGTTGTTAGGTTGTAAAATATAGTTAATTAGTTGTTAAGTTGTGGTTATAGTTGTATAATATAGCTAATTAGTTGTAAAATATAGTTAATTAGTTGTTAGGTTGTAAAATATAGTTAATTAGTTGTTAGGTTGTGGTTATAGTTGTAAAATATTGTTAATTAGTTGTATAATATAGTTAATTAGTTGTTAGGTTGTAAAATATAGTTAATTAGTTGTTAGGTTGTGAAATATAGTTAATTAGTTGTTAGGTTGTGGTTATAGTTGTAAAATATTGTTAATTAGTTGTATAATATAGTTAATTAGTTGTTAGGTTGTAAAATATAGTTAATTACTTCATAGTATTCCGTTAACTGTAAATATAGAGTTGTTAAGTTGTGAATATAGTTGTAAAATATTGTTAATTAGTTGTAAAATATAGTTAATTACTTCATAATACTCTGTTAACTGTAAAAATAGAGTTAATTAGTCGTTAGATTATAAATATAGATGTACGGTTGCCAAAAAAGGTATTGCGACAACTATTGATACAATATTAAATATATTAATGTCCATAGTTGTTTGTAGGGATTATAAGTATGTATTACAGAAGGATATGTATATTATGTGTATAAGTATGTATTACAGAAGGATATGTATATTATGTGTATAAGTATGTATTACAGAAGGATATGTATATTATGTGTATAAGTATGTATTACAGAAGGATATGTATATTATGTGTATAAGTATGTATTACAGAAGGATATGTATATTATGTGTATAAGTATGTATTACAGAAGGATATGTATATTATGTGTATAAGTATGTATTACAGAAGGATATGTATATTATGTGTATAAGTATGTATTACAGAAGGATATGTATATTATGTGTATAAGTATGTATTACAGAAGGATATGTATATTATGTTTATAAGTATGTATTACAGAAGGATATGTATATTATGTGTATAAGTATGTATTACAGAAGGATATGTATATTATGTGTATAAGTATGTATTACAGAAGGATATGTATATTATGTGTATAATTATGTATTACAGAAGGATATGTATATTATGTGTATAAGTATGTATTACAGAAGGATATGTATATTATGTTTATAAGTATGTATTACAGAAGGATATGTATATTATGTGTATAAGTATGTATTACAGAAGGATATGTATATTATGTGTATAAGTATGTATTACAGAAGGATATGTATATTATGTTTATAAGTATGTATTACAGAAGGATATGTATATTATGTTTATAAGTATGTATTACAGAAGGATATGTATATTATGTGTATAAGTATGTATTACAGAAGGATATGTATATTATGTTTATAAGTATGTATTACAGAAGGATATATACATATCCTTCTGTAATACATACTTATAATCCCTACAAACAACTTTTTGACAACTGTACATAAACACACACGTTGAATATATATACACAAATATTTTTACACACACCAACACATTGAGCCAATAACACATACCTCTCTATCAACTAATTAAGATACAATATAATTACAGTACGAACTCCTGTAATTTTCTACATACCTCTCTATCAACTAACTGAGATTCTAAATAATTACAGTACGAACTCCTGTAATTTTCTACACACCTCTCTATGAACTAACTGAGATACTAAATAATTACAGTAGCAAGTGCTGTAAGATGAACACACCTCTCTATCAACTAATTGAGATACGAAATAATTACAGTAGCAAGTGCTGTAAAATGAACACACCTCTCTTATCAACTAACTGAGATTCTAAATAATTACAGTACGAACTCCTGTAATTTTCTACATACCTCTCTTATCAACTAACTGAGATACTAAATAATTACAGTACAAACTCCTGTAATTCTCTACACACCTCTCTTATCAACTAACTGAGATACTAAATAATTACAGTAGCAAGTGCTGTAATTTTCTACATACCTCTCTATCAACTAACTGAGATACTAAATAATTACAGTAGCAAGTGCTGTAATTTTCTACATACCTCTCTATCGACTAACTGAGATACTAAATAATTACAGTAGCAAGTGCTGCAATTTTCTACATACCTCTCTATGAACTAACTGAGATACGAAATAATTACAGTAGCA